>CM069134.1:37015984-37265984 GCA_035221665.1 Okamejei kenojei
TTCTTCTCAAAGGGGCCCTGGGTTCTCGCTTGGAGAATCAAGGATTGTTTCGACGTACCCATATCAAAGAGGCAAGCGTAGCTGGGGTCCATGCGTGTCCATAGCTGACGCCTTGTGTTTGGGAGGAAATGGGAGGATTCAAAAAGAGAAGTTATTGAGGGTGAGGACCAACGTGCTAGGCGAGGAGGGTGTTATGTCAGTGGTCGGTATGGGTTGCTCCTTGGTCGAGGAAGAAACCGGAGAGCTTTTGGAGACCGTCCTGGTGGGGGATGGAAGGTGTAGAGTGACTGGACGGTCCATGGTAAAGATGAGAGGATGGGGGCATGGAGAATGGAATGCACGGGAGTCCGCCGGCAGAGTGTCTGAGGGTCTTGAACATATGTGGGGAGGTATTTAAACAAAGGGGGATAGGGATGGCGTCAGGTATGTGGAAATGTGTTCGGTGGGGCACGAAATCACGGCAGAGACAATGGGTCTGCGAGGGCAGTCGGGTTTGTGAATTGGTGAGAAGGTAAAAATCGGGCCGTGCGGGGCTGGAAACGATGAGGCGGAGGCTCGGTGGGGTAGGGGAGCCCGGCCGAGCTGATGAAGTCGAGTTATGGTGCTCGAGATGGTGGCCTGGTGTTCGTCAAGTGGGGGTTCATGGATCCAGGGGTAAGTAGGAGGAGGTTTCGAGAGTTGGCGCGCGGCCTCGCTCTTGTAGAGTTCAACTGCGCCAGACTACCCACGGCACCTCCCTTGTCGGCGGGTTTGACTAAACCCAGTCTGGGTTGTTTCGGAGTGAGTCGGATGGCCAGTAGTTCAGGGCTGGAGAGATTGGGAGTGAGACAGGGGGGTGGAGAAGTCGAGGCGGTTGATGTCCGACGGCAGTTTGGATAAATAGTTCTGCAGCCGGAAGGCTAACGAGGGGGGGGTCCAAGTGTGAGGCGGTGCGTGGGGAGACAGAAAAGGGGATCATCAGGGGGGGCGAGGGCTTCTTCCCGTGGATGAACGCTGTGAGCGCGGAGGCGACGGTTTAGAAGGCTCCAAGTCGTGTGGTTCGGGCGTGGGGAAGGAACTCATTGTAGGTAAACTAAACTGGACCACTGATTTCCTACAACACTGTGTAAATTGGTGTTTGAAGGTTGGTGCACATTAAATGGACCAAAGAACCTGTTTCTATGCTATATGACCCCGTAATCATACAGATTATCTATCCAATTCTGCATCAGATAGATTACTCTAATTTGAGGTAATAGAACACAAAACCTACCATTAGAAAAATTATACCATCCCTTGTGGGATAATTGACCTGAAATCACCAGCTTTATTTAAGTGTAATTTAAAAAGGGGCTTGCATTTTGTATAGCCTCATTCATGAACTAAGGATGCCCCAATAATCACAAAGCCAACAAGGTATTTTCCAAAGCTCTGTGACAGCTTTAACATAGGAAGGAGCTTCAGAAGACTCATTTCTGCAGTCTCACCTCCCGTGCCCTGAGAAAGTGCCCTAAATTTCCGCAGTGATTTCGGGAAACGGGACATGGTGTGATAAAAAAATTATTAATCGATTTATTTATTTATTTATGTATTTGTTTATTTTTCCTTCCTCCCTCCCTCCCTCTCTCCTTGCTTCCTTCCTCCCTTCCTTCCTCCCTTCCTTCCTGCCTCCCTCCCTCCTTGCTTCCTGCCTCCTCCCTTCTCCCTCCTGCTTCCTTCCTCCCATCCTTCCTCCTTCCTCCCTTCCTTGTTCCTTCCTCCTTCCTTCCTTCCCTTCTTCCTCCCTCCCTCCTTGCTTCACTTCCTCCCTTCCTTCCTCCCTCCCTGCTTCCTTCCCCCTTACTTCCTCCCTTCCCTCCTTGCTTCCCTTCCTCCCTTCCTACCTCCCTCCCCGTCCCTCCTTGCCTTCCTTCCTCACCTTCCTTCCTCCTCTCCTCCCTCCCTCCTTGCTTCCTTCCTTCCTGCCTCCTCCCTCCCTCCCTCTTGCTTCCTTCTCCCTCCCTCCCTCCTCCTTGCTTCCTCCTCCCTTCTTCCTGCCTCCCTCCTCCTTGCTTCCTTCCCTCCCTTCCTTCCTCCCTTCCTCCTTCCCTCCTTGCTTACTTCCTCCCCTTTCTCCCTCCTCCCTTCCTCCTTGCTTCCTTTCCTCCCTCCCCCGCCCTCGCCTCCTCCTTGCTTCCTTCCTTCATGCCTCCTCCCTCCCTCCTTGCTTCCTTCCTTCCTTCCTCCATCCCTCCTCTGCTTCCTTTCCTCCCCTTCCTCGCTCCTCCATTCCTCCTTGCTTCCTTCTCCCTCCTCTCCTCCCCTCCTTCCTTTCCTCCCTTCCTTCCTGCCTTCCTCCCTCCCTCCTTGCTTCCTTCCTCCCTTCCTCCTTTCCTTCCTTCCAAAAATAATTTATTCAATTATTTACAAATAATATGTACAGTACAAAATGATTCAAAACAAAACCCACCACCATAATACGTCAAACAAATATTCTCCGATACCAAATATACTATTATACAATTATACATCACCATCCTTATTAAGGATGCATTCCATCCCCCGCAGTGCACAGAGGTGTCGGAAACCCCTCAGGGTGCCTGTGGACAGCGTGTAGTCCCTCTCTAGTACCACCTGGGCGTGGACGTAACCCCGGTAAAGGGGCAGGCAGCCGGCTCAGGTAGAGCCCTCTTCCACCTGGCGCCGTGACTCACGGATGGCCGGCTTGGCCAGCCATGGTGACTTTGGTGCAGGCAAGCAGAGGGCGGTGCTGGAGGCGATGACGGTTGGGTTCACGGTGGCCACGTTGTGGTGGGGTGTTGGTGAGAGACGGCGCCGCGGGATGGCGACACAGCAGCCATGCGAGCGAGCAGAAGGAGCGACGGCATCGCGCTGGGTCAGGCCGACCCCTACTTCATACATCCAATGCCGCCAGAACACCGGGCCTTAAAGCGAGATTACAAAGACTGTCATCTGTTCATTTCCCTCCACAGATGCTGCCTGACCTGCTGAGTTCCTCCAGCACTCTGTGTTTTTCACTCTTTCTTTAGTTTAGTTTAGACTTACAGAGTGGCCACTGAGCCCTCGTCGACCATCGATCACCCGTGCGCTAGTCCCGCGTTATCCCACTTTCACAATCCTACATCCCAGTGGGAGGAAACCGTAGCACCCGGAGAAAACCCAAGAGGTCACAGGGAGAACGTGCAAACTCCACACAGACAGCACCCGTAGTCAAGATTAAACCCGGGTCTCTGGCACTTTAATGCAGCAACCTTACCGCTGCACCACCGGTACAGTAGGAAATTCTGTAAAAGGGAAAACACAAACATTAGGCACACAACTACAAGAACAGCTGTGAGCCTAAGCATTGAATTTACTGTTAATCATTTTATTATAATTTTAATGACTAACCATATCCTCTAAAGCAGATGCTCTATTGCACGTCGTCCATTTGCTCCCCTCACACCCATTTTCCCAAATACCGTTACCCTCGCTAACAACACCAGTCATTCACTGCGAATGCAGTACCCAAAGTACTTGACATCTCTCGTTCGCTTGTCACCCACCATGAGTTCTGGGAGATGGTTTATCAGACGGGAAGATGTCGTTTCCGAAAGAGGGGCTTTCATCAGAAGTAGCCCTTCTAGAGGAAGTGCTTCCTGTAAATCCCTTCGATGGGCCATCAGTGAATGTCTAATAAGACCTTTAGGTCCAGCTCTGGCATCAAACTTTGGTGAAGATGTGAAAGTCCCAGAGTGGGTGAGGGGGAGGGGAGAGTTTTACCAGGCCGGCACGACGGCACGGTGGCACGGGCGGCACGACGGCACGCGGCACGGCGGCACGGCGGCATGTGGCAGTGGCACGGTGGCACGGTGACACGGGTGGACACGGTGACTCGGCGGCACGACGGCACAGCGGCACGGCGGACACGGTGACAGGGGTGACACGGTGGCACGGTGACACGGTGACCACGCGGCACGGCAGGGCACGGTGGCACGGCGACACGGTGACACGGTTGCCTCGGCGGCCACGACGGCACCGGTGACACGCGCACGGCGGGCACGGCGGCACGGTGGCACGGTGGACACGGGGCCGGCGGCCACTTGGCGGCACGGCGAACGGGTACACACGGCGGCACGGTGCCACGGTTGAACGGTGGGCACGGTGGTGACACGGCGACACGGTGACACGGCGACACGGCGGCACGGCGTACTCGGCGACACGGCGACACGGCGACACGGTGACAGGGTTGGCACGGTGGACACGGCGTCACGGCGGCACGGTGGCACGGTGGCACTGGTTTGACACGGGCGACACGGCGGCACGGTGACACGGTGGCACGGTATGACCACTGGTTGACACGGACGGCCGGACGGCACGGCGGCCCCACCACGGGCGGACACGGCGGACACGGGTGACACGGCGACACGGCGGCACGGTGACACGGCGGGCACGCGACACGGCGACACGGCGGCACGACGGCCACGGCGGCACGGCGGCACGGCGACACGGTGGCACGGTGACACGGTGACACGGCGACAAGGTGACACGGTGACACGGCGACACGGTGATATACGGCGGCACGGTGACACGTGACACTCGGTGACACAGGCGGCACGGTGAACGGTGACACGGTGGCACGGTGACACGGGGACACGGCGACACGGTCGGCACGGTGACACGGTGAAACACGGGGTGGCACGGTGATACGTGGCACGGTGAAAGGCGGCACCAGCGGCACGGTGACACGGCGGCACGGGGTTACACGGCGGGCACGGCAGGCACGGTGACACGGTGACACGGCGGCACGGGTGGCACGGTGACACGGCGGCACGGTGACACAGCGGGCACGGGCAGCACGGTGGCACGTCGGCACTGTGACACGGCGGCACGGTGACACGGCCGGCACGGTTTGGGCACGGTTGACGCGCACGGTGACACGGCGGCACGGTGACACGGCGGCACAGGTGACACGGTGGACACGGCGGCACGTGACACGACGGCAGGTGACAGGTTGACACGGAGGCACGGCGGCACTGGTGACACGGCGACACGGACCGGCAAGGTGACATGGTGACACGCGGCACAGTGACACGGTGACACGGGGCGACGGTGACACGGTGACACGGCGGCACGGTGACCGGTGACACGGGAGGCAAGGTGGCACGTGACACGGCGGCACGGCGGCACGGTTGACACGGTGACACGGCAGCACTGGTGACAACGGTGACACGACGGCCAACGGTGACACGGCGGACACTGGCAGCACGGTGACACGGCGGCACGGTGTCACGGGGCACGGCAGCTCGGTGACACGGCGGCACTGGTGACACGGGGCACGGTGACTCGGACGGCACGGTGACACGGTGACACGGCGGCACGGCCGAGCATGTGGTGCCACGGCGGCCGGTGACACGGCGGCCCTGAAGCTCGGTGACACGGCGGCACGGTGACACGGCGGCACGGTGACACGGACGGCACGGTGACACGGTGACACGGCGGCACCGGCAGCACAGGTGACACGGGCGGCACATGTTGACACGGGGCACGGTGACACTGGCGGCACTGCAGCACGGTGACACGGCGGCACGGGTGACACGGCGGCACGGCAGCACGGGTGACACGGCGGTCACGGTGATGACACGGCAGGGCACGGTTGACACGTCGGCACGGTGGCGACTGGTGACACGGTTGGCACGGCGGCACGGTGACACAGTGACACGGCTGGTCACCCCCCCCCCCCCCCCCCCCCCCCCCCCCCCCCCCCCCCCCCCCCCCCCCCCCCCCGTCGGCACGGTGACACGGGTGGCACGGCGGCACGGTGACACGGCGGCACTGGTGCACGGTGACCTGGTGACAGGCGGCTCGGCGGCACGGTGGCACGGTGACACTGGTGGCACGGCGGCACGGTTGGCACGGCGGCACGGTGACAGGTGACACGGTGACCGGCGGCACGGCAAGCCATGGTGACACGTGCGGGATGCTCTGGCGGCAGGTGGCATGGTGGCAGCGGGCATGGCGGTAGAGCTGCTTCCTTACAGCGCCCAGGAGACCGGGTTGATTCTGGAACTAAAGTGCTGTGCCACTTTCACCAAACCTAATTCACAACCTTTTTTACTCATTGGGCATTTTTTTATCAGGCCTAAAGAAAACGCCACGACCTACTTGATGCCACGGACTAGCATTACGTCCTGCAACGAACGTGCCTTCAACTCCTAACGACCTCGTGGTGACCATGCTGCGAGTATGAGTCAAGGGCAAACTCAGCAGAGGTCATGAATTATGTTGTGAAAGTGGGACAGACCTTTAAAGGTGCTGTCTGTACGGAGTTTGCACCACGTGGGTTTTCTCCGGGTGCTCCGGTTTCCTCCCACACTCCAAAGACATACAGGTTTGTAGGTTAATTGGCTTCTGTAAAATTGTAAATTGTCCCTAGTGTGTGTAGGATAATGGTAGTGTGCAGGGCGATCTCTGGTCAGCACGGACCCGGTGGGCCGAAGGTCCTGTTTCCACGCTTTATCTCTAAACTAAACTAAACTAAACTAAGCTAAACTAAATTAAAGATTGACACAAAAAGCAGCAGTAACTCAGCAGGTCAGGCAGCATCTCAGGAGAAAAGGGATAGGTGGCACTTTGGGTTGAGACACTTGGAGAAGTGCCTTGACCCAAAATGTCAACTATTCCTTTTCTCCAGAGATGCTGCCTGAGTTACTGCAGCTTTTTGTATCTATCTTCAGTTTAAACCAGCATCTGCAGTTCCTTACTAAACCAAACCAAACCAAAGCAAACCAAACCAAACTAAACCATGCCAGGGACATGGGCTTTTAGCTCCAATGTCAGAATGAAGAAATTGGGGCTGTTCTCCAAGTTTGTGAGAAGATTTGATAGAAACACAGATAGATTTTGAGAAATATAAAGGATACAGGGAATGAAGGCCGAAAAGGGCCATGAAATGTCATTGGCAATAGGATTAAAGAGAATGACACTGCTTTTTATACGTACATCTAAAACAAAAGGGTAATTAGGGAGAGGGTAGGAGAGAATTTGTGTGGATGTGGGCAAGGTGATAAACAAATACTTTAGTATTTGCCAAGGAAAAAGACATGGAGGACAGTGAGATCAATGTGGGATACATCAACATGGAAAGGCAGTTTGAGATTAAGAAGGAGGTATTGGAGCTCATAGTTTATTTTAGTTTAGTTTAGAGATACAGCGTGGAAACAGGCCCTTCGACCGACCGGGTCCATGCCGACTAGCGATCACCCTGTACATCAGCACTATCCTATATACTAGGGACAATTTTACAATGACCTAAAGTCAATTAACCTACAAACTTGTACATTTTTGGATTGTGAAAGGAAACCAGAGCACCCGGAGAAAACCCATGCATTCACAGGGAGAATGTACAAACACCCTACAGACAGCACCCGTGGTTAAGATAGAACACGGGTCTCCAGGCAGCAACTCTACCGCTGCGCCACTGTGCCGCCCCTGGGATTTTTCCACCTCAATGCTCTTCAAGAGCCTTAAAGTGAATAAATCCCAGGAGCCGATGGAATCCATCCCAGGTTATTGAGAGAGGCAAGAGAGAAGATTGCGGGAGCCATGACAAATATCTTTGCATCTTCTCTAGTCACAGGCAAGGTCCCGGAGGACTGGAGAGTAGACAATGTAATTCCTTTGTTCGAGAAGGGAAGTAGAGAGAATCCAAGAAATTATAGGTCGGTCAACATTAGTGGTAAGGAAGCTGTTGGAGAGAATTCTTCGGAATAGGATTTACTCCCAGTTGGAAGAAAATACGTTAACATAGGCAACATGGCTTTGTACATGGCAGGTCATGTCTTACTAACTTAATCGAGCTCACTTTCTCCAGAGATGCTGACCCGCTGAGTTACTCCAACACTTTTGTGTCCGTTTTTTTCCAATGTTGTATAGTTCCTATTCCTGGACTTTAATGAGATTTTGTTTTACTGCTAGATTAATTTAATGACTTCACTTACTATAATCACCCTCAACTGTGTAGGCTAGATATGCACTAATGTCTCTGGACCAGTACTCTAACACCCTGATCCTTGGTCCTAGAATTTGCAGAAAAAGGTAGATAGTTTAGTTTAGTTTAGAGATACAGCACGGAAACAGGCCCTTCGGCCCACCGAGCCCGCACCGACCAGCAATCCCGACTCATTAACACTATCCTACACACACGAGGGCCAATTTTACATTTATACCGAGCCAATTAACCTACAAACCTGTACGTCTTTGGAGTGTGGGAGGACCTCGGAGGAAACCCATGCGGTCACGGGAATAAAGTACAAACTCCGTACAGACAGCACCCATAGTCAGGATCGAACCCGCGTCTCTGGCGCTGTGAGGCAGCAACTCTACCGCTGCGCCACGGCTGTGGAGGGTTGTTCTTCTGATTGGCTGGAGAGGAGTGGAGTGCCCCAGGGGTCGGTGCTGGGTCCACAGTTGCTTATTAGTTTATTATTATTGTCATGTGTATCGAGATAGTGCAAAGCTTTTTCTGCTGCTTGCTATCCAGTCAGCGAAAAGCCAATGCACGATTACAATCACTAGTGGGAGAGTCTAGGACCAGAGGGCACAGCCTCAAAATGAAAGGATGTATGGTTAGAAAGGAGATGCGGAGGAATTTCTTTAGTCAGAGGGTGGTGAATCTGTGGAATTCATTGCCACGGACGGCGGTGGAGGCAAAGTCAATGGGTATTTATAAGACAGAGATATTAAACCCATTCCTTCTTTCCAGAGATGCTGTCTGGCCCGCTGACTTACTCCAGCTTTTCATGTCTACCTTCAGTTTAAACTAGCATCTGCAGACTGCAGTTCCTTCCTACATATACTGAATCTCCTTAACCTTCCAACAAAGTGGAAGCGTTGATCGGTTTTCTTTATGATTGAATAAATGTGTTAGGCCAGGGACAGATCTTCTGTGGTGTGAACACCCAGGAACTTGAAGTTGTTGACTCTTTCCAGCACCATCCTGTCAATGAAGGTATGTTTGTGGATCCTTGTCTCTCTCTTCCTGATGTCAACAATAAGCTCCTTGACAGAGGAAACTAAAACTAGACCGTAATACATTTCAGGGTGAGAGGGAAAAAAGATTTAAATTGGTCCTGAGGCCTGGAGCCCCCCCAATCTTTAAAGGAATATGAAACGAGCTACCGGAGGAAGTAGTTGGGGCAGGTACTATATAACAATAATTAAAAGACAGTTGGACAGGGAGATGGATGGGAAAGGTTTGGAGGGATATGGGAATCAAACGCCGGGCGAGCGGGGACTCAATAGGTAACTTTATCGGGTCATGGACAATTGGTACTGGAGGGCCCGTATTCCATGAGGAGAGAGAGGGGAAATGGTGTGAGAGGAGAAATTGGGGATGGGGGGGGGGGGGGGGGGAACTGGGAGAGAAAGTGGAGGAGAGTGAGGAAAGGAGGGGAACAGGAGCAAAGGTGGAAAGAGGAGAAAGGGGACGAGATGGGGAGAGAAGAAAGGATAAGAGAGAGAGAAAACAGAGTGAGCAGGGAGAGGGGGAAAGGAGAGAGAGAGAGAGAGAGAGAGAATTGAGGAAGAGAGAGAGAGAGAGAGAGATACGGAGACTGAGAGAGAGTGAGAGAGAGAGAGAGAGAGAAAAGGAGAGGAGAGAAAGAGATGGAGGGAGGGGGGAGATGGAGGAGAGAGACGGAGGACATGAGACGTGAGAGAAAGCGGGTAGATTTATGATGGAGAGCGGGTCCATTTTGCAATCTCTGAACTGGAATAGGAAAGGATAAAATGATCAAACCTTGGTTCCAACGTTCCAACATGGAGTTCGGACGGGCCTGCAGTGGGTGCCAGGTTGGATGATGTTCCAGAGAACAAAGAACAGGAGGGCCGCCTTAGAACAACAATGAAAGAATGGTTCGACTGATGAAAGAATGGATCGACTGAGCTTGTATTCGCTGGAATATAGAAGGATGAGAGAGGATCTTATAGAAACAAATAAAAGTCTTAGAGATTGACAGGGTAAGATGCAGGAAAAAAAATGTTCTTATTCCCGATTTGGGGGAGTCCAGACCAAGGGTCACAGTTTAAGAATAAGGGGCAGGCCATTTAGAACTGAGATGAGGAAAAACCTTCTCATTCAGAGAGTTTGAATCTGTGGAATTCTCTGCCACAGAAGGCAGTGGAGGCCAATTCACTGGATGTTTTCAAGAGAGAGTTAGATATAGCTCTTACGGCTAAGGGAATCAAGGGATATGGGGAAAAGCCGGAACAGGGTGGTACCAATTTTGGATGATTTTCCCAGGGCCCCATGTTTCAGTTGAATGGTGAGTGCTGGCTCGAAGGGCCGAATGGCCTACACCTAGCAAACCTATTTTCTATGTTTCTGATGACATGGGGTGGTGCGGGGGGGGCCACTGAGAACAAAGAGGAACCTTTGGGGACTATAGTCCAGTGGTATGAATATTAATATCTCTAATTTCAAGTAACCCCTGCTTTCCCTCGCTCTCTGTCCCTCCCCCACCCTAGTTCTCCGACTAGTTTCACTGTCCTCCTGATTAATTTTACTGTTTATGTGCCTCGTTGTCACTTCCCCTATAATGAGCCATTCTATATTTCCTTTTCATTGTCTGATTGATCTGTTGTTTTCACATCCATATCTTTAGTCTCCCCTCCCTCCCCCTTGACTCTCAGTCTGAAGAAGTCTCAACCCGAAAAAACGTCCACCATACCTATATCTCAGGGATGTTGCCTGTCCGCCTCTGGTCCAGATTTATGTCTATATTTCAGACTGATGTCGGGAGGTGGGGGGGGGAGGTGGGGGGGGTTAGGGGGGCGGGGAAAGGAAAGCAAGCAAGAGGCTATGCAGGGAGAGCTGCGAAGGGGGGAGGGGAAGGAGAGAGAAAGCAAGGACTGCCTGAAATTAGAGAAATGTTCATACCGCTGGGGTGTAAACTGCCCAAGCGAAAAATATGAGGCGCTGCTCCTCCAATTTATGCTGGGTCTCACTCTGGCCATGAAGGAGGCCCAGGACAGAAAGGTCAGATTGGGAATGGGATGGGGGAGTTGAAGTGCTGGGCCACCGGGAGATCAGGTTGGTTAATGCGAACTGAGCAGGGGTATTCGGCGAAGCGGTCGCCAAGCCTACGCTTGGTCTCCCCGACGTGGAGAAGGTGACACCTACGACAGCGGATGCAATAGATGAGGTTGGAGGAGGTGCAGGTCTCACCTGGAAAGACTGCTTGGGTCCTTGGATGGAGTCGAGGGGGAAGGCAAAGCGACAGCTGTAGCATTTCCTGCGGTTGAAGGGGAAAGTGCCAGGGGAGGGGGTGGTCTGGGTGGGAAGGGATGAATTGACCAGGGAGTTATGGAGGGAACGGTCTCTGCGGAAAGCAGAAAGGGGAGGAGACGGGAAGATGTGGCCAGTGGTAGGATCTCGCTGGAGGTGGCGAAAATGTTGGAGGATTATATTTTGTATGCATCGGCTGACGGGATGGAAGGTGAGGACAAGGGGGACTCTGTCCTTGTTGCGAGTAGGGGGATGGGGAGTAAGAGCGGAGCTGCGGGATATAGATGAGATCTTGGTGAGAGCCTCATCTATAATCGAAGAGGGGAACCCACGTTTCCTAAAGAATGAGGACATCTCCGATGCCCTGGGTGCAGGTCTGGAACACCTCATCCTGGGTGCAGATGCGGCGTAGACGGAGGAATTGGGAGTAGGGGATGGAGTCCTTACAGGAAGCAGGGTGGAAGCAGGGTGGGAGCAGGGTCAATCAATTCTGTGGGAGCAGGGTCAATCATTTGTGTCTCTCATCCATGATGAATTTGTTCTTGGTGAATAATCTGGTCAGCCCACTCAGTTTCCTTGTAATACTCCCTGCGTACACCATGTTACAATCAAACCAGTGAATCACAGGCAGAGAGGTGATATAAATGGACAGACCGCACCCTGTGGGTCTTTTCCGTTAGCTTTGACCTGCCAGTGTTAGGCTTCGGATATCATAGACAATTGGACTTTTGGCCAATATTCAGCTCCCATGGGCTTTCTGTCCTAGGCGTGGTAAACGTACCAGCACATTGTTCCCTCGTTCGCCATGACAACATTGTTCCCAAACTTCTCTTCTACACGTCTGTCTAGACTCAGTGATAACAACAACTTGCCTTTTCCATAGCGCACATGTTTAATCTGAGTAATAACAACGACAACTGAGAGATAACAGCTAGGTGTGGCACAGTGGCGCAGCAACCTTACAGCGCCAGACATCCTGAAGTAGGATCTCGACCCGAAACGTCACCCATTCCTACTTTCCAGAGATGCTGCCTGCCCCGCTTAGTCACTCCAGCTTTTTGTGCCAATCCTGACTACGGATGCTGTCTGTACGGAGTTTGTACATTCTCCCCGCACGGCTTTTCTCCGGGTGCTTTGGTTTCCTTCCACATTCCAAAGACGTACAGGTTTGTAGGTCAATGGGCTTGGTATAATAGTGTGAGGAATGGTACAAGGGTACAGGCTACAGGGATGGCTGGTCAGCGCAGAATCGGTGGGCCGAAGGGCCTGTTTCCATGCTGTATCTCCAAATTAAACTCAACTAAAGCATGCTGAGCTTGAGAGTAAGCAACAGTTTATCTTTCCTAGTTTAGTTTAGAGATATAGTGTATAAAATGGCTCATCGGCCCACCGGGACAACACTGACCATCGATCACCCGTACACTAGCTCTATCATCTTAAAAATCTTAAATCTTAACACTCTTAAAAATAGCAGTCAGGGGATATGGGGAGAAGGCAGGAACGGGGTACTGATTGGGGATGATCAGCCATGATCACATTGAATGGCGGTGCTGGCTCGAAGGGTCGAATGGCCTGCTCCTGCACCTATTGTCTATTGTCTATCCTACACAGTAGGGGCAATTTACATAAGCCAATTAACCTACAAACCTGCACGTTTTTGGAATGTGGGAGGAAACCAGGAGCACCCGGAGAAAACACATACAGTCAGGGAGAACGTGCAAACTCCACACAGGCAGCACCCGTAGTCAGGATCAAACCTGGGTCTCTGGTGCTGTAAGACAGCAACTCTACTGCTGAGCCACTGTGCCCTGTTTTAGTTTTTGTTTGTTTTATTTTTCTTTCTCTATATCCCTCTCTCTCTCCAGTCTCTCTTTTTTCCCTCTCACTCCCTCTATGTCTCCATCACTCCCCCCTTCACCTTCTTTCTCTCTTCTTCTGCCTCTCTCCCTCTCCCCCTCTCTCCATCGCTCTACCTCGCTTTTCCTCGCACTCCCTGCCTCTCCATCGCTCTCTCTATCCTCTCTGTCCCCCTCTCTATCTCCTCTCTCCGCCCCCACCCCGCATTCTAAAACACACTTGAGCCTGAGATAACAACAACTTACTTTCTGTAACACACCAGTCTAGACACTGAAATAACAACATCAATTTACATTGCCGTCTAGACTTGAAAATAACAACTTATATTTCTATGGAACACCCGTCTAGTCTTAGAAATAAAAACAATTTACATTTGTATAACACACCAGTCTAGACAGAAATATCAATTTATTTGCTGTCTAGCCTTGAAAATAATGTGCTATTTCTACAGAACACATTCTGACTTGGAAATGAACACAATTTACATTTCCATTACATACCTTTCGAAACTTGGAACTAACAACAACTTATATTTCTATAGAACACCAGTCTAGACCTAGAAACACCAATTTTGACAATTCAGTACCATACAGTCTAGACTTAGAGATTCCAACACCAAAATAAAATCATATGTAAGGTTATGAGGGAAATAGGTAGGAGTACCCAGAGTAGGGGAATCTAGAACCAGAGGTTTGTGAGTGAGGAAAGATTTAATGGGCTCTTGATTTCCCTACTCTGGGCTAGAGTGTGCATTTACCCGATCTGTTCCTCTCATGATTTTATACGCATCCATAAGATCACCTCATCCTCTTGCACTCCAATGAATAAAGTCCCAGCCTGCTCAACCTCTCCCTATAGCTCAATCCCTTTACTCCTGGCAACATCTTCGTAAATCTTCTCTGTACCCTTTCCAGCTTGAACCCTTCTTCAGACTTATTTCTATAACACATAGTGAGTGGCGCAGCGGTAGAGTTGCTGCCTTACAGAGTCAGGGACTCTGGTTTGATCCTGACTACGGGTGCAGTCTGAATGGAATGTGTACATTCTCCCTTCGACCGCGTGGGTTTTCTCCAGTTTCCTCCCATATTCTAAAGATGTGCAGGTTTGTAATTGGCTTCTGTAAATTGTCCTTAGTGTGTAGGATCTGCTCTGCAATTGGATCCTCAACTTCCTCATTCACAGACCACAGTCAGTTCGTATTGGTGGAAGTGTGTCAGCCTCGATAACAATCAGCACGGGAGCACCTCAAGGCTGCTTGCTTAGCCCCCTGCAGTACTCACTCTATACTCATGACTGCGTAGCCGGTCATAGTGTGAACTCCATCATCAAGTTCGCTGACTATACCACTGTAGTGGGACGTATCACTGATGGGGAAGAGTCGGAGTACAGAAGAGAGATCGAGCAACTGACCAAATGGTGCCAGCACTATGACCTGGCTCTCAACACCAGCAAAACCAAGGAACTGATTGTGGACTTTGGAAGGGGTAGGATGGGGACCCACAGTCCTGTTTATATCAACGGGTCGATGGTTGAAAGGGTCAAGAGCTTCAAATTCCTGGGTGTGCACATTTCTGAAGATCTCTCCTGGTCCAAGAACACTGATGCAATCATAAAGAAAGCACATCAGCGCCTCTACTTCCTGAGAGGATTACGGAGAGTCGGTCTGTCAAGGAGGACTCTCTCTAACTTCTACAGGTGCACAGTAGAGAGCATGCTGACCGGTTGCATCGTGGCTTGGTTCGGCAACTTGAGCGCCCTGGAGAAAAAAAGACTACAAAAAGTAGTAAACACTGCCCAGTCCATCATCGGCTCTAACCTTCCTTCCATCGAGGGGATTTATCGCAGCCGCTGCCTCAAAAAGGCTGGCAGCATCATCAAGGACCCACAGCATCCTGGCCACACACTCATCTCCCTGCCACCTTCAGGTAGAAGGTACAGGAGCCCGAAGACTGCAACGACCAGGTACAGGAATAGCTACTTCCCCACAGCCATCAGGCTATTAATCTCAGCTCAGACAAAACTATGAACATTAATAGCCCATAATCTCTTTATTTCAGTTTATTTATTCATGTGTGTATATATTTATACAATGGTATATGGACACACTGATCTGTTCTGTATTCATGCCTACTATGTTCTGTTGTGCTGAAGCAAAGCAGGAATGTCATTGTCCTATCAGGGACACATGACAATAAACTCTCTTGAACTCTTGAGGATAGTGCTAGTGTACAGGGATTGCTGGTCGGCTTGGACTCCGTGGGCAGAAAGGTCTGTTTCCGCGCTGCTTCTCTAAACTAAACTAAACTAACGCATGTCTAGACCTGAGGAAAAAAACAACGGTTTACTGTGTCATATTTAATATTCACTGGGACATTATCAAATTCATAGAGTCACAGGGTGGACACGGGCCCTTGGGCCCAACTTGCCCCACACCAACCAATACGTCCCATCTACACTAGTCCCACCTGCCTGCACTTGGTCCATAATTCTGCTCCAGGTTGTTGTCTCCGCGTCAATGTCTGCCAGGCCCTGAGCTCCATTTGGTGGGTGGTAGAGCGGGCACCTAGAGATGACATCTAGCGCCTAGCACCTAGAGATGGGAGTTAGATGTGGCCCTTGTGGCTAAAGGGATCAGGGGGTATGGAGAGAAGGCAGGTACGGGATACTGAGTTGGATGATCAGCCATGATCATATTGAATGGCGGTGCAGGCTCGAAGGGCCGAATGGCCTACTCCTGCACCTATTTTCTATGTTTCTATGACATGGTTGGCTGTCTGTTGTTCTGAAGAAGGTTGTGAAAAATTGCAGTGGGATCGATCAGGTGTGCTGAGGAATGGTTAATGGAGTTTAAGAACAGATAAATGCAAGGTGTTGCATTTTGGTAAGTCGAACCAGGTAGGGCCTTCCAAGTGAATGGGGAGTGTTGCACAGCAGGGGGATCTAGGAGTGCAAGTACTGAGTTCCTTGAAAGTGGCCACAGGTAGATACGGTGGTCAAGAAAGCTTTCCGCACACTGGATCGCATCAGGCAGAGTATTGGGTATAGGAGTTGGGAGGTCACTGTATGTTACGGTTGTACAAGACATTGGTCAGGCCACTTTTTGGCTACTCTATTCGGTTTGGTTACCCAATTGGTTATTGGAAAGATTGTTGTTAAGCTGGAAAGGGTGCAGAGAAGATTAACGAGGATGTTGCCGGGACTCAAGGGCCTGAGCTATCGGGAGAGGTTGAGCAGGCTAGGACTTTATTCCTTGGAGTGCAGGGGGATGAGACGTATAAGCTCCAGAGGGGATTAGATGCGGCAAGCACACAGTGTATTTTGCCCAGTGCAAGGAGGGAAAGCTTTAACAGGAACCTGAGGGGAAGCTTTATTCAAACAAAGGAGACAGGTCGAGTGAGATGAGGGTGGGGTAGGAGGGTGGGGGAAGGGGTGGGGGATGGAGGGAGTGGGGGAAGGGGAAGGATAATGCAGGTTAGGTGAAGAATAGGGAGAGGGAGAAGGAAAGTGGGATGGAGAAAGAAGGAGGGGGGAGGGGAAGGGAGAAGTAGGGGGAAGAGGTCCTGTAGTATGGGTGGGGGCAGTGATAGAGGATGCAAGGAATGAATGTGGGGATGGTGATGGATTTGGAGGGAGAGGTGAGGGGAGAAATAGAGAGGAGGTGGAAGTGAGGACAGCAGAGGGAGAAAGCATGAGGTGGGGTGAAGAGCCGGTGAGGAGAGAGGGGGAAGGCAGTTTGTAGTTGAGGAGGGAATAGATAGGGAGATTTGGGAGGAGGGAGGGTTGGGTTTATGGCAGAGAGGGGAGGGAATTGGGAGAGGTTGGGGCTTGGAACTGCATGAATCGCAGGAAGGGGTGGGGGGGAGAAGGGGAGGGGGTGAAGAGGACGGGATGGGAATGAGGAACAAAGGGCATGAATGAGGAGGGAGGGGGAGGGGAGGATGAGGAGGGGCGGAATGGGGGAAGAAGGGAAGGGATGGGGATGGGAATGAGGAACAAAGGGTGTGAATGAGGGTGCGGTTTGAATGAAGTTAGGGTGGGGATGAGGAAGTAGGGATAGGGATGACAAGGGAAGGACTTGATGATGAAGAAGAGGGGGGTGTTGAGGGATGGGGGGGTGGGGACAAGGATGGGGAGGAAGGGGATCGATAGGGAAAGAATGAGGGGGCAGGAGTGGGGTGGGCGAGGGAGGAACACTGATGGAGGTGTCGGGATGGATGAGGAGAGGGAGAGGCAGGGGTAATGGTTGGGACAGGGTAGTGGAGAGGGAGGGCGAGGGGCACGAGGATGCAGAGGAGGATGGAGACAGGGGAGGTGGATGAGGCTGGGAGAGGGATGAAGAGCGAGTGCGGGACTGGGGAGTGGGAGAGATGTGGGTAAAGGGAGAGAGCGATGGAGAGAGGAGAGGTAGGAGGAATGGTCAGATGGAGGGGCAGGGATGGAGAGGTGGGTGGCATGGTCAGGACAGGGGGGGAAGAGTGAGGTACGGATCAAGAGGGAGGGTGGATCGGGGTGGGGAGTGGGAGAGGTGGGGGACAGGAGGGCAAGACAGGGGAGTGGTCGGCAGAGGGAGGAAAGAAAGGGCAGGGATAGAGAATGGGGGAGAGGGAGGGGAACGGAGGGAGGGAAGGGTGGGAGAGGGAGGCGCAAAGAGAGAGGGTAGGAGAGGGCGATGGAGAGGGAGGAACAGGGATGGAGATGGGAGAGGCAGGGATGGAGGCAGGGAATGGTCAGGCATGGGATGGAGAGAGAGGGAGGGATGATGGAGAGAGAGGGAGGGATGGAGAGAGGGGAGGATGGAGAGGGAGGGACAGGAGGAGGAGTGGTGCTGGGAATGGTCGGGACAAGGATGGAGAGGGGGAGGGGAAAGGGAGTGGAGGGGAGCGCAAGAGAGAGGAGGAGGAGAGGGAAAGGAGAAGGAGGGAAGGGCAGGGGTGGGAGAGATGAGAGGAGAGAGGGAGGAGAGAGAGGGAGGTGAGGGGAGGGGAGGGAGAGGAGGGGATGGAGAGGAGGGAAGAGAGAGGAGGGGAGGGTGGTGAGGGGGGAGAGAGGGATGAGGAGAGGGAGGAAGGAGGGGGGAGAAGATGGGGAGGAGGGATGGGGGAGGAGAGAGGGAGGGGATTGGGAGAGAGAGAAAGAAAAAGAGAGGAGGAGAGGGAGAGAGAGAGAGAGAGAGGAGGAGATAGAGAGGGAGAGAGGGAGAATGAGGGAGGGGCAGGGATGGAGAGAGGAGGGAGGGGCCGGGGCGGGGAGCCGCCTCCTGCGCTGCAGCCGGTGCGGGTCTGAGCTGGGCTGGGATTGCGCTGAGTGACTGACTGAGCGACTACAGCGGCAGCGGAGCCGCTACTTTGTATCCGCTGAGGGACACTTTGTATCCATCGGCGGCTCCATCTCCCGCACCGCTCCCTCTCCCTCTCTCTCGCTCCCTCCTCTCACTCGCTCCCTCTCCACCCGGGGCCGGGGTCGGGCAGCGGCGGAGGCGGAGGCGGAGGGGACCCGGAGCCGGGGGTCGGGAGGCCGGGAGAGGCCGGAGCCGCCCCGCGGCCATGGTTCGCTCGGAGGCGGCGGCGGCGGCGGTGCTGCTGGCGGCGTTACTGCGGGTGAGTGGCCCCATCTCTCCCTCCCTCCCTCCCCTCCCTTCTCTCCCTCCCTCCCTTCTCTCCATCTCTCTCTCCCTCCCTTCCCTCCTTCCTTCCATCCTCCTACTCTCCCCTCCATCCCCGGGCCGCGCAGCCCAGCGCAGGTGCTTCGGAGCGGAGCAGCCGAAGCCGGGGATGGGGGGAGAGAGGGGGGTCTGGTGGCTGTGGCAGGGGGGAGGGAGCGACGGGTTGGAGGTGAGAAGGGTACATGTAGTGAGGGGGAGGCAGGGGGGGGGGGTGGGGAGAGAAGGGCCGGGGGCGAGGTTAGCAGGGTGCGTGTAGAGAGGAGGGGAGGCGGTGGGTGAGGGGGCGAGAGAGACAAAGTGAGGTGGGAGCCACTCAGGGGGTGGTGAGAGAGACAAGTTGGCGAGAGGCGGGGGCCATGCACACACACACGGGGTAGAAGGTACAGCATCGTCGGGGGGTGGGGGTAAGAGACAGGGACTTGGAGCACCGAGGGTGAGAGAGAGAGAGAGAAATCCCGGGTACATTGAGATCAGAGCCACGTTTTGTTTCCAGGGAGAACATTAAAAAGGATACATCTCCCACTTCCCTCCCTTCTGTTGCAAATCGATATCTTGTATTTCTTTATTTTATGGTGAAGAAAGCACTGGATTAAAGTTTGCAAAAATGCTCAGTTCTGTGGATGGGGAGGGCTGATTTGCAAAAAGACTTCGACTTGCGATTTTTTGCAAGCAGTTTGCATGTGTTTTCGTAATTGCTTGGAGGATCGGCGTGGTGTGAAGGGATTTACTGCTCTGCATTGTCCCCGTTGCCTGCACCTTGCTCGTTATTAAACCCCAGCGATGGGGCTTTCGCCGCGTTAAACCTTACAATGCAGTAAAAACGAGTCCCCGTTTTTCCAGCAGGTGACCCTTAAGGCTGGCTGGTGCGAGATATATTTTAGGCTGTTTGTGCACAGTGTTTTTATTGGGGAGGGATTGCAGCACCGTTTTGTTTGGAAGGGGGCAGTTTGAACATTGGGAAACAATGCAACGAGGGGGTTGGGGAGGAGGGGAGGGAGGAGGGGGGGGGGGGGGGAGGTGGGTTAGGAATGCGTGCATTTGGAAATGCCTTTCCCGTTAGCTGCACATTTAGGTCGATTTGAATCACAATGGCCCTTTATTTTCATTTGGGGTTGGATTAGAACAAACACAATGGAAACTAGTTTAAAATGCAACAAAATATATTAAAAAAAACAGCAGAGGGAGGAATTGGGAGGCGAACTTTGCTCATTAATGCGTATCATTCACTCTACAATTGACCTCCACAAACCTATTTTGAAAGTAAATTTAAATCGCTGTTTACTACTGCCTTCTGCAATTTGATTTTACCCCCAGAATGTTTTGCACTTGGTTTTCCCCTCCAGTCTTTTTGCACGATTATTATTTGCTTTTATGTATGTGAATGCGTGTTTGTAAACGTATGTGTGTTTATGCATAAAACTCTTGGTCAAGGAGATTCCGGAGTCTATATTTTCATGTGTATTTTGTTGAGAGGGGAACAATTGCAATAGTAAATGGGGGTTTGGTTAGTTAATTTTTTGTGTGTACCGAGGTACAATGGGAAACATTTGTTGCGAGCTTAACAGTCAGCGGAAGGACCGTACATGACTTCCACGGCACACGGATACAGGATAAAGCGAATAATGTGAATTAACTTTCAGTGTAAGATAAAGTCTGATCCAATGTGTAGATGCTGCCGATGCTGGGTTACACCGAAGATAGGGAAGAAATGCTGGAGTAACTCGGCGGGTCAGGCAGCATCTCTGGAGAAAATGAATAGATTTGGTTTTGGGTCGAGACCCTTCTTCAGACTGAGAATCAGGGGAGAGGGAACTGAGAGATATGAAATGGTACAAAGAACAAATTAATGAAAGATATGCAAAAGGACAAAGTCTGATCAAAGGTGGTCTGAGGAGTCTCCATTGAGGTTGATAGTATTAAGACTGGGGGTTATTTGGTTGAAGTTTACTGGCCTAGATTCAGTTTGTTCTTGACCTCCTAAGCTGCCTAGAGTATTGGGGAGGTGCACTTGCAATGTAACAATGTGCTCATCCCCTGGAGCAACGGCTAGTACAGACTCAAAATGCTGGAGTAACTCAGCGCGTCAGGCAGCATCTCTGGAGACGCAACCCTTCTCACAATTAGATATACAATAGGATTTTAGGACTCTGAGAAGGTGTTTTACCAGAACACTGCCTCTTTGTTAGAGGCCCGTTGGGTATAAAAGGAGAGGTTGGCCAAACTGGGATAGACACAAAGTGCTGGAGTAACTCAGCGGGTCAGGCAGCATCTCTGGAGAACGAGGATAGGCGACGTTTCGGGTTGGGTCCCTTCTTCAGACCCGAAACGTCACCTATCCATGTTCTCCAGTGATGCTGCCTCAATTTTCTCCATTCTGTTAACCCTTGCTGTCTCCTCCCCTTCCCACCTCTCCCTCAGCCCTCGGGCCCTGGCATTCCCTCTCCCTATGTCTCTCCCCCCCCCCCCCCCCCCCCCCCCCCCCTCCCACCCTAGTCGACTAGCTTCTCATTTTCACACCACAAACAGCTAACAATGGATTGTTCCCTTTATCATCGATACTTTTTTGCATATCTTTCATTCATTGTTCTTTATCTCTCCACATCACCGTCTATATCTCTCGTTTCCCTGATCCCTGACCAGTCTGAAGAAGGGTCTCGACCCGAAACGTTGCCTATCTCCTTCGCTCCTTAGATGCTGCTGCACCCGCTGAGTTTCACCAGCCTTTTGTGTACCCTCGATTCTCCAGCATCTGCAGTTCCTTCTTTAACAACATGCTGCCTGACCTACTGGGTTACTCCAGCAATTTGTCTTTTTTTTTGTGAACCGGCATCTGCAGTTCCTTTTCGACTTATAAAGAATAGTAAAGCACAGGAACAGTTCATTCAGGCCACGATGTCTTTGTAAATTCTCCCTAGTGTGTAGGGAGTGGATGAGAAAGCGGGATAATATAGAACTAGTGTGAACGGGTGATCGCTGGTCAGTGTGGGCCAAAGGTGGGCAGGAAGGCAATGCAGATGCTGGTTTAACTCGAAGATTGACACAAAAAAGCTGGAGTAACTCAGCAGGTCGGACAACATCTCTGGAGAAAAGGAATAGGTGATGTTTTGGAACATTCACGGTGGCGGAGCAGCAGAGCTGCTGCCTGACAGTGCTTGCAGCACCTGAGACCCGGGTTCGATCCCGACCAAAGTCAAAAGAGTTTATTGTCATGTGTCCCTGACAGGACAATGAAATTCTTTCTTTGCTTCAGCACAACAGAACATAGTAGGCATTGACTACAATTATATACGTAAATACACACATGAATGAATAAATTGATAAAGTGCAAATAACAGATGGAGGGGTATTAATGTTCAGAGTTTTGTCCGAGCCAGGTTTAATAGCCTGATGGCTGTGGGGAAGTAGCTATTCCTGAACCTGGTCGTTGCAGTCTTCAGGCTCCTGTACCTTCTACCTGAAGGTAGCAGGGAGATGAGTGTGTGGCCAGGGTGGTGTGGGTCCTTGATGATGCTGCCAGCCTTTTTGAGGCAGCGACTGTGGTAGATCCCCTCGATGGAAGGATGGTCAGAGCCGATGACGGACTGGGCAGTGTTTACTACTTTTTGTAGTCTTTTTCTCTCCAGTTTTACCGAACCAAGCCACGATGCAACCGGTCAGCAAGCTCTCTACTCTGCACCTGTAGAAGTTAGAGAGAGTCCTCCTTGACAGACCGACTCTCCGTAATCTTCTCAGGAAGTAGAGGCGCTGATGAGCTTTCTTAATAGTTGCACCTGTGTTCTCGGACCAGGAAAGATCTTCACAGATGTGCACGCCCAGGAATTTGAAGCTCTTGACCCTTTCAACCATCGACCCGTTGATATAAACAGGACTGTGGGTCCCCATCCTGCTCCTTCCAAAGTCCACAATCAGTTCCTTGGTTTTGCTGGTGTTGAGGGACAGACCATTGGTGCTGTTCGTACATTCTCCCCGTGACCACGTGGGATTTCTCCGAGATGTTCCGTTTCCTCCCACACTCTAAAAACCATACAGGTGTGTAGGTTAATTAGCTTGGAGTATGTGTAAGTTGTCCCTAGTGTGTCTAGGATAGTGGTAATGTGTGGGGATCGCTGGTTGGTGTGAACTCGGTGGGCTGAAGGGCCTGTTTCTGCGCTGTCTCTCTACACTAAACTCAGGTGGGCCAAAGGGCCTTTTCAATCATTTAATCAGTTGGGCTAATTGGCCCTCTGAAAGTGGTTCCTAATGTGCAGGGGTACAAGGGAGTTGACGAGAGCAACGTACAGTGGGATGAGTGGGATTATGGTAAATGGGGATAACGGAACTAGTGTGAACAGGTCGGCATAGAGTCGGTGGGCCAAAGGGCCTGTATCCGTGCTGTATCTTTCAATCGATCGATCAATCAATCTTTTATTTTCCTCCCAAGGCAACGGTGGAAGCAAATGGAATCTCACGATGCGTGGCTGGATTTACAGAAGATACGTACTATGCGGTCGTGTCGAGGGACATTTACAAAGGACAACCTCTCCTAAATGGTAATCCACCTTTGTAGTATCTACTCTTTTGGGAAGCCTGATTTGGATGTGGTCGGAGTGGGGGCTGGGTCTGAAACACTGTGGCATTGAGCATCGTGAGCAGGCGCACAAGCAAGTACTCCTGTTGAAATGTCCACCTTCTTTCCTCCCACGAACAGTTAAATGTGAGGAAGCACATTTTGCAGGGCTGTTTATCTTGTTGTAATTGATGTTATTTTAAGCAACTGAAGCACTTGACTTCTCACCAGAAGGGTCCACACTGCTGGTGGTTTGCACTTTGCGGCTGCGTTTAACTCATTCTTCACCTGGTTGCTAACCTGAGATTATGATTTGGCTCGTCGGATTATTTCGGAGAGAGTTGAATTAGTGAGACTCCTGTTGTCACTCACAAATAATTCAATATTAATGAAAGAAAGTGGGATATGTGTGTGTGTGTGTGTGTGTATTTTAGCTGACATGTTCAGTCTTTCAGTGCCTTGATGACAAGCATGGTGGCACTGCAGTGGAGTTGCTGCCTTACAGCGCCAGGGACATGGGTTCGATCCTGACTACGGGTGCTGTGCTGTCTGTATGGAGTTTGTACATTCTCCCTGTGACCTCGTGGGTTTTCTCCGGGAGCTCCGGTTTCCCCTCGCACTCCGTGCAGGCTTGTAGTTAATTGACCTCCGTAAATAATCCCCAGCATGTAGGATAGAGCTAGTCGGTGATCAGCCTGGACTCGGCGGGCCGAAGGGCCTGTTTCCATGCTGTATGTGTAAAAACAACTTTTAAAGCGCTCGCGTTCTGGATCAATCCTGGGTCCCTGGTGCTGTGAGGCAGCAGCTGTGATGCCCTAATTGGCTCTCATCCGAAGAGCCCATGCAGGTGGGATGCAAAGAGCAACAATGCATGTGTGCTGAGTGATGCTATTGCGGTACATAGCGTCAGTAGCACACCGAAGGTCTATTCACACACAACTCGCAAGGGGAGTGGAGAAATTCCTCACCGTGTAGTGACAGAATGTTGACCGAGGGCCGGTCCGTGATTAATTTGTTAAATATTTTTATTAGACGCAAGTACATATTAAAAGAATATACTTGTCACATACATTCGTAATCTTATTAATATTAACAATTCTGTCTTATTTGTATTTCTATACATTTTTTTTTAAAATTGCAGATAGGAAGAAATAGAGAAAAATAAAATAAAAGTAGAAAATTAAAAAAAAAATGAGTGGAGTGTTAAACAGGTTATCCATCATTGGAGATATATCCATGATTTGTTACATATGATTCTTCATCCATTCCTTTATTCAGGCTTCAGTCAGGCTCTCGCACCGAGCCATTTTGAGCCTTTAAAGGTCCGTGATTAATTAACGGGCAGTTCTGGTAAGATTCCAAATCACACAGCATGCCATAGAGGTTTCATAAGTTCTAGCAGCAGAATGAGCCCTTCGGATCATCGGGTCTACCCCGCCATTCAATCATGGCTGATCTATCTTTCCCTCCCGGCATTCTCCTGCCTGCTCCCCATAATCCCTGACACCCACACTAATCAAGATTCTGTCATCTCCACCGTAAAATTCTCCATTGACAGCCTCCACGGCCGTCTATGGCAACGAATTCCACAGATTCACCGCCCTCTGACTAAAGAAATTCCTCCTCATCTCCTTTCTAAAGCTACGTCCTTTTATTCTGAGGCTGTGCCCTCTGGTCCTAGACTCTCCCCCAGGTGGAAATATTCCCTCTATTCAGCCCGTTTGTTATTCTGTATGTTTCAATGAGGTCCCCCATCATCCTTCTCGGCGCTAGTGAGTACAGGCCCAGTGCCATCAAACGCACATCATAGGTTAACATACTCGTGTGCAAGAAGGAACTGCAAATGCTGGTTTAAGCCGAAGATAGACACAAAAAGCTGGAGTAACTCATCGGGACAGGCAGCATCTCTGGAGTGAAGATGGGTCTCGACCCGAAACGTCACCCATTCCTTCTCTCCAGAGATGCTGCCTGTCCCGCTGAGTTACTCCAGCTTTTTGTGTTAACGTACCCATTCCTGGGCTCATTCCCGTAAACCTTTTCTGGAGCCTCTCCAACATCAGCACATCTGTCCTCAGATATGGGGCCCAAAACTGCTCACAATACTCCAAATGCTGTATCACTGATGCCATATAAAGTCTCAGCATTACATCCTTGTTTTTGTATTGTAGCCCTCCCAAATTGAATGCTAGTAGCACAATAGCTGGGGTTGCCACAATGCTTGGATTCGAGGGCACCAGCTACAGAGGTAGGTGAGGTAAACCTAGATTATTTTCTCGAACGTTGAAGAGAGACTTGATTGAAGTATATAAAACTAGTCATAGAATACAGCGTGGAAATGGGACCTTTGGCCCAACTTGCCCACACCGACAAACGTGGCCCATCTACACTAGTCCCGCCTGTCTGTTTGGCCCATATCCCTCTAGTTATGTACCTGGCTAAATGTTTCTTAATTGTTGCGATAGTACCTGCCTCAACAATCTCCTCCAGCCACCTCGTTCCATGCACCCACCACACTTTGTGTAAAATAAAAAAAGTTATCCTTCGGGTTCCTATTAAATCTTTCCCTCACCGTAAACCCAAGTCCTCTGGTTTTGATTCCACTACTCTGGGCAGGAGAACCACACATTTATCCGATCTGTTCCTCTAATGATTTTGTACACCTCTAGAAGGTCACTCTTTATCTTCCTGTGCTCCAGGGAATAGAGTCCTAGTCTGCCCAACCTCTCCCTCTAGCTCAGGCCCTCGTGTCCTGGCAACATCCTTGTAAATCTTCTCTGTGCCCTTTCCAGCTTGACATCATCTTTCCTGTAACAGGGTGCCCAAAACTGAACACAATAGTCTAACTGTGGCTTTACCGATACAACTGCAACAAGACCCCCCAACATCTATACTAAATATAGTCTGAAGACGGGTTTCGGCCCGAAACGTTACC
The DNA here is from genome assembly GCA_035221665.1 of Okamejei kenojei. Classification (NCBI taxonomy): domain Eukaryota; kingdom Metazoa; phylum Chordata; class Chondrichthyes; order Rajiformes; family Rajidae; genus Okamejei; species Okamejei kenojei. The sequence goes on from CM069134.1 coordinate 37,042,227, forward strand.
TATCTCCTTCGCTCCAGATGCTGCTCCACCCGCTGAGTTTCTCCAGCATTTTGTGTTACCCTCGATTTTCCAGCATCTGCAGTTCCTTCTTTAACACATCTATACTAAATACTCTTGACTTCTAAAGGCCAATGTGCCGAGATTCAATGACTCTTTATTGTCACCTAGGTACAGTGAAGTGGTTTGTTTTTCCACACAAGCCGGTAAAATCATACAACAGACCTCACCTAGACCGTTCACAAGCGAGGCCACTTGGCCCGATGTCCCTGCTCGCTCTTGGACGGTCCCCTCGCTCCTGTAGATAGGTGATGTTGGTCTGATGTGCTGACGCCTCTTTCTGTGCCCTTGTGGTGCTCTGTTGCACAAGCAGGGGCTTGGGCGATGATGCACAAAGGACACTGGATGGGAGCTAGCTCCGTGTCTGTGAGGCCCGCGTCACTCTGATATTTTTTGGTGTTCCGTGCGATGTCCAGTGAAGAATTTAAGAACAACAGGGAGAGGCTGAGCAGGCGAGGACTTTTTTCCTTGGAGCACGGGAGGATGGGGGGTGATTCGTACAGAGGTGTATAAGATCATGGCAGGAATAGATCGGATAAACGCACAGTTTTTGCCCTGGGGTTGAGGGGTGGTTTTTATTGAGTTGTATAAGACCAAGAGAGAAACAGACAGATTGAATGCAGTCTTTTACGCAGAGTTGGGGAATCGAGAACCGGAGGCCATAGGTTTAAGGTGAGGGTGGAAAGGTTTATTAGGAACCTGAGGGGTAACCTTTTTGCACAAAGGGTGTGGGTGCATGGAACGAGCTGCCGGAGGAGTTAGTTGAGGCTGGTACTATCGTACTTTAAGAAACATGTGGACAAATACATGGTTAAAAGTTTAAAAGGAGGGAGGTCAAATGCAGGCAGATGGAACTTGCTTAGATGGGCAAAGATAAATACAAAGTGCTGGCATAACTTAGCGCACGGCACCATCTCTGGAGATAAAAAACAGACTGAAGGAGGGTTCTGACACACAACATTTTCCTCCAGAGATGCTGCCTGACCCTCTGAGTTACTCTAGCACTTTGCGTCTATCTTTGGTGTCAACCAGCATCTGCTGTTCTTTATTTCTGCATTTTTGCTTAGATGGTCATGTTGGGTTGCATGAACAAATTGGGCTGAATGGCCTGTGTCCGTGCTGTATGCTTCCTAGAATCTCACCTTAACTTTAAATATGAAATTGAACACAAATGTTTACGGTCTAATATAAATAATCTGTCATGCACGTAACAGTTTCCCACATACCTGATGTGAGATATCTGTTGCCTAAGTACTGTTTCCAAAGTTTGTGTGTTCTAGATTACTCATTCATTAACCGTATCCTTGTGTTTAAACACGTTGACTGGTTGGGGCCGTGAGTTTAAATCACTGCAGATAAGGTGTCTTGTACAATTGGTAGAATGAGTCCGAGGAATTTATCTTGGGCGAAAAAACTATTTCGCTTTGACTTGCATGTAATGGCAAGTCTCTTCTGTAGCCCTCAAAACCAAGTGCCGGTTCACCACCACTTTTTCCGGCAACTGGTAGTCCGGCACCTCCTTTGAACGGGACAAAGTTACGAGAGCGAGCTTGAAATCCAGCCCGGAAAACCCCCTCCGATAATGTGGGGCCGAGTTCCAGAGCCCTGGCCGCAAGGGGCAAATCCGACCCATCAATTGGCCTTGGAAGTGCCGATGAAGCTGATTAGCCGCCTCACCCGGCCTAGGCGCCATATGTTCTGGTGGGGGCGGACTTCCGGGGGGGAGTCGAGATTTCAAGTAAAGTGCGCTCTCGTAGTTTTGTTTGGATTAAAGGAGGTGCCAGATCATCAGTTGCCATAAAATCGACGGTGAACCAGTGTCATATATATTTCTTCCTCGTCCGCCTAGTGTAACTGGTCATCACCCTCAACAACCTCTTCCTTTAGACTCCTCCCGCTTCCTCCAGGTTCAAGGTGAAGCTTGGGGCACTCGCATTCAACCATCTTGCCTCTTGTGGATATTGTCTGCAGAGGTTTGATATTCAATTGCTTGCACTGTGGCCACTAGACTGAGCGAAGCTTAATTTGGGGCAGCAAGAGGCAGGGAAATATTAGCAAGGCTGTAGTGATATGCGAGGTTAAGCTGGGAAGTGAGGCCAATTCCCCTTTTGGAAGAATAGACTGGGAGTTGTTTGCTGCTCGTTGTCATTCTGATGGCATTTCCTGTGCATGGGAGCTTGTCAGAGTAACATGCTAAGTGTTCAGTTTTGTTAATAAACTGTCAGTGTTCTTTGATCTCCATTCCGCTTGTGTGTGTCAAAGCCACATAGGGGAGATCTCTCACTCGCCCACAGATGCCCGATCATCAAAGGCTTCGATGCGTCTCGTGGTGATCTCTGACTCCACGGTGAGGTTGCTTCACCCGCTGTTGGGCAGGCGTGGGAAGCCTTGTGCCCAAGGCCCTAGGGAATCTCAATGAGTCCACCAAGTTGAATGTAGGCACAGAACGGAAACAGGCCCTTCGGCCCAACTCTCCCATTCTAACCAAGTAGCTAGGCTGGTGCCATTTGTCTGCGTTTGGTTTGGCTTATTGTCGCGTGTACCGAGGTACAATGAAACACTTATTTGTAGCATGCTAACCAGTTGGCGGAAAGACAATGAGGATAACCATTATGTGCAAGATCAATAGGGTCTCCAATGAGGTAGATAGTAGCTCAGGACCCCTCTAGTTGCTGAGAGGGTTGTTTACATTTGGTCCATATCCCTTTAAACCTTCCCTAACCAAATATCTTTTAATGCAATTCAAGTGCCATTGGTACCCATGTACTAGCCAAATGTGTTTTAAATGCTGTTCTGGTACCTGCCTCAACTACCTTCTCCGGCAGTTCGTTACATATACCCACCGCCCTCAATGGAAAAAGTTGCCTCTTGGGTTCCTAAAATCCTTTCCCTATCTGCTTAAACCCATGTCCTCTGGTTCTTGATTCTCCGACCCTGGGTAAAAGAAGGTGTCTGTTCCCTGCATGGTTTGATGCAGCTCGCCCTTCATCCTCCTGCCAGGCAAGGAATCAAGTTTATCCTGCCCAGCTTTTAGCTCAGGGTCTTCTTGCTTTTACTAATAATAACCAGTTATAGAGTGATGCAGTGTGGAAACAGGCCCTTCGGCCCAACTTGCCCACACAGTTAACTCTAACTATTGTTGATAATAACTTTACCAACAGTGTTACTACACAATGGGATAACGTTTGAGTTTAGTTTATTGCCACATGTACTGAGCAACAGCGAAACTCTTGTTGTGTGCTAACCAGCCTGTGGAAAGACTACATGCTTACAATCGAGCCATCCACAGTGTACGGATACACGATGAATGGAATAATGTGAATAACATTTAGTGCAAGATAAAGCCCGGTCAGATATAGTCCGTGGGTCTCCAATGAGGTAGATAGTGGCTCAGGACTACTCTAATTGTTGCTCATTGGAAGCAGATCATCCTTGATTTAAAAATAAACTGGAGAGATAATGGGTGGCAGAGTGGCACTGCTGATAGAGCTGCACCAGAGACCCGGGTTCGATCCTGACCTCGGATGCTGTCTGTGTGGAGTTTGCACGTACTCCCTGTGACCAAATAGGTTTCCTCTGGGTGCACCGGTTTCCTCCCACATGCCAAAGGGTGTGCAGGTTTGTAAGTTAATTGGCCCTCTTGTAAATCCTACCCCCCCCCCCCCTCCATTGTGCAGGGAGTGGATGAGAAAGTGGGATAATGTAGAACTAGTGTGATCGATGGTCGGCGCGGACATGGTGGGCTGAAGGGTCTATTTCCACGTTGGATCTCTAAAGTAAAACTAAACTAAATAATATTAGAAACACAAAGGGCAATGGGGAAAGATAGACACAAAAAGCTGGTGTAACTCAACGGTCAGACAGCATTTCTGGAGAAAAGAAATGGGTAGGTTTCGGGTCGAGACCCATCTTTGGGGAAAGAATGGAGCTGAACATTGGGGCCAAATAGCTTGCCGTGTTATAATGAGTTGTGATTTTAATTAATTTTCCACGTTTGACAGTAATGCATCGTGATGTGTTTTGGGTGCTAATTTTAGCTGCTTGTTTTGTTCTCTCTCCTGTGCTTTTTGTATATGATGAAGTCCAGCCATTGATTCGTATAGCATGGAAACAGGCCATTCAGCCCAACTTGGTGATCCAAGTGCCCCCAAAGTATTAACAATTTAAGGATTTTGTTTAGTACGTTCTCCCTGTGAAGGTGTTGGTTTCTGTCGGGTGCTCCAGTTACCCCCCACATCCCAAAGACATGCATGTTTGTAGGTTCAGTTGTCCTCTGTAGATTGTCCCTAGTGTGTGCTGTAGGGAGTGGATGAGAAAGTGAGATAACATAGAACTAGTGTGAATGGGTGATCGCTGGTCAGCGTGGATTCAGTGGGCCAAAGCGCCCTTTTCCACGTTTTGTGTGTAAGCTAAACTGAACTTTGTGTGTTTTGCTTGAGATTCCAGCTTCAGTGCAGTTCAGAGATACTGCTCGGTAACAGACCCACCAAGCCCGCGCCAGCCATCGATCGCCCATACACTAGCAGTGTCCTACACACTAACGACAATTTACAATTTCACCAAAGCCAGTTAACCAACAAACCTGTATTGCTTTGGAACATGGGAGGAAACTGGAACACACGGAGGAAGCCCACGCGGTCACGGGGAGATCGTACAAACTCCATACAGACCCGTAGTTGGGATTGAATCTGGCTCTCTGGTGCCGCAATGTCAGGCAGTATCCGTGTATGGACATGTGACGCTTCCGCTTGGGGCTCTTCTTCAGTTGCCCATTCCCTCCACGGTTGCTGCCCGACCCGCTGGGTCTGTGGTGCTGTAAGAAAGCAGTTCTGTCGCTGCGCCAGCTCCCAACCCCCCCCCATGCCGCCACCGGCAGTCCCTTGTGTCTACACTATGTCTGCCCAGTCTGTGTGTGACTACTCCATCCTTGCTGTAGCCTTGAGCCGTTTTGGCTCCGGCTCTGATCTCACAGCGCAGTGACGCCGTGATCTTCGCTGCTACTGCCTTCACACCAGCGTCTGCCTGTGTGTTCTTGCGCGTGTGTAGGCGGGCAGTGGTGAAATGGAGGATATTGATTCTCCTAGCGTGGGCTGCTGATGTGCTGGTCAGAAACTGAATCGATTCAGTGTCTGATCTTTTCTGCCTAAAGATGCGCTGTGTTTGTGGAGGAAAAGAGAGATATATTTGATCAGTTGTGGCTGCGGGAGATTGTGCAAGATATGGTTCTGCCGTTGGAAAATCGTCCAGCTTTCCTTTTTTTAAATAACAAATTCATGTATGTTCTTCAGTGATCAATATTTCCAGGGTCTTTGTCTGAGGGCTGATCAAAACAATGTAATGAAGTCACTGCTCCACTCAAACCTAATGATTGCAGCAAGCAGGAGGTTTCAAAGGGAGATCAGTCTGCTGTAAATCTTATCACAGACTGTACGTTCTTGGACGAAATAGTGGGTAATGATGAGTCTGAGTAGAGGAGGGAGATCGATACTTACTGAATGGTGAAAGGCCTGGATAGAGTGGATGTGGAGAGGATGTTTCCACTAGCCCAGAGGGCACAGACTCAGAATAAAAGGGTGTACTTTTTTTAGAAAGGAGATGAGGGATTTCTTTATTCGGTGGGTGGTGAATCTGGAATTCATTGCCACAGACGGTGATGGAGGCCGCAATTGGGTATTTTTATGGTGGAGATTGATAGGTTCTTGATTAATACAGGTGCACGGGTTATGGGGAGAGGGCAGGAGAGTGGGGTTGAGAGGGAAAGATGGATTAGCCATGATTCAATGGCTGAGTAGACTTGATGGACCGAATGGCCTAATTCTGCTTCTGTAACTGATGGATTAAACATTTCTTCTTGCGTATGGCGTGCACAACCTAAAGTTGTAGGACAACGTTTTGTTCTGTTTGTGCACGCCAGGTTGATTACATTCGTCGAAGCTGGATGGACCACGTGAAGGTTGCAATCTCCCACCTCCGTGCGTTAAACAGAATGCAAGAGTCCAGAGTGTTGTCGTATGTCGCAGATAGAACAATGATATGCTTAACGGTGCCGCAAGAACAATCTGGTTTGTAGACGGTTCCCGTCCCAAACCGTTGTCTGTCCATTCCGTCCACAGATGCTGCCGGACCTGATGAGTTCCTCCAGCACTTTTGCTTGAGATTCAGGCATTTGCAGTTGCTTGTGTCCCAATGCTAGTCGGGTCTAGAGACAAGTAGACCATTGATAACCCGTTCGCACTAGTTCTATGTTATCACACATTAACACCCCCTCCCTACACAATGGTGGGTCTCTGGCGCTGTGAGGCAGCAACTCCACTGCACTGCCACCCGTGCTGGTGAATACTCTATACGACTACAGGTCAGTCAAGACCATTTTGACCGCCGGTTACATCTGTAGGCTTACACCAAAGGTAGACACAAAGTACTGGAGTAATTCAGAGGCTCAGGCAACATCGCTGGAGAAAAAGGATGGGCGACGTTTCAGGTCAGGACCTTGCTTCAGACTGAAAGTAAGAGTTTGGGGGGGGGAAGGGAGAAGGGAATAGGAGGCCCCGGACGGACAGCTCAGTGTGGGAATGGGTTGGAGAAGTTGAAATGGTTGGCAACTGGGAAATTCAGTAGGCCTCGGTTGACCACACCTCAGCAACTATGATCTTCTGCAGACTTTGTTTTTGGCAGTACGAATTTTAGTTTTGCATTACTATGGTTACCTAGTATTAGTGATTATTCATTGATGGTATCATTGTTGATTATATCTACCTGCATTAAGGTGGCTTTAAAGCTGCAGCAAGTGAGAATTATTTAAAGCCCTGTCCCACGGTTCATTCCAAGAGCTCTCCTGAATTTAAAAAAAAACCCAAACTCTTGGTAAGCACAGAGAATGAATGTAGCGGGTACGTCGGAGCTCGGGGACGCCTCTTAGCGGCTCGTAACGCTAACGGCGGGTACTCGGGAAGACTCGCTAATGGCGGGTAAGCACGGGAAGACTCGTGAATATTTTTCAACATGGTAAAAAATGTCCAGGAGAGCCCCGAGTACTGACGAGTGGCCATTACCGTAAATCTCCGAGTTCGACTCGGGGCAAACTTGGGAGAACTCTTGGAATGAACTCGTACCGTGGGACAGGGCTTTTACCTTCTCACACTCCATATCTGGTTCCTTTCTCTGGCGCCTAATATGGCTGCCATGTTTCCTTTATACCGTGGTTTATTTTGATTTGATTTGATTTTATTGCTTGTCATTCGAACCTCAGAGAGGCTCGAACGAAACTCCGTTTCTACAAGCCATACAAACAAACAAACAGAACAATTCATAGAAAAACATGCAAACAATTAAATTCGCACAAACATTATGTTTATTATTGTCACATGTGCCGAGCTCCAGTGAAAAGCTTTTGATTGCGTGCCATCCAATTTAATCTGATAATGCTACAGATGAGTACTGACACCGAATTGCTGCCTCGCAGTGCCAGAGGCCCGAGTTCGATCCTGACTACGGGTGCTGTCTGTCTGTGGAGTTTGTACGTTCTCCTTGTAACTGCCTGGGTTCCCTCCGGCTGCTCTCGCTTTCTTCCACATCCCCAAGACATGTGGGTTTGTGGGTTAATTGGCTTTTGTGAGAGTTCACTGGGGTGTGGGGGTGATCGCTCGGTGGCACAGACTAAATTAAATTTATCAAGCCTACCCAGAATAGAAAAGGTGCAGGAAGGAACTGCAGATGCTGGTTTACACTAAAGATAGACACAAAATGCTGGAGTAACTCAGCGGGACAGATAGCACCTTTGGAGAGTAAGAATGGGTGATGTTTCAGGTCGAGACCCTTCTTCAGACTGAGAGTCAGGAGAGAGGGAGACGAGAGATATGAATGGGTAAGGTGTGAAAACGACAGATCAAAGCAGACAATAATCAAGAACAAGGTGGTTAGTTTAGAGATACAGAGTGGAAACGGGCCCTTCGGCCCACCGGGTCCGCACCGACCAGCGATCCCAGCATATTAACACTATCCTACACACACTAGAGACAATTTTTACCAAACCAATTTACCTACATACCTACTAGTCTCGAGTGTGGGAGGAAACCGGAGATCTCGGAGAAAACCCATGCAGGTCATGGTGAGAACATAGAAACTCCGTGCAGACAACACCCATAGTCGGGATTGAACCCGGGACTCTGGCGCTGCGAGCACTCTACCACTGTGCCGCCTGAGCTGAGTGGAAGGTGACAAAGAGGCGTCAGTAAAATGTAATCAAGATGACAGGTGGAGTGAAGAAAGAAACGGCAGAGTGCAGCTGCGTCTAGGTGTGGTTGGGTGCAGGAAAGTAGGTTAAAAGGTGTGAGACAAATATTAATCCCTGGCTTTCTTGCTGTTGAGGTGCAAAGCACTACCTGGCAACACGTCACGTCCCACTCCTCTCCGGATTGGGCAGGGTAACCGGAGTATTTCCAACGGCGTCTCTCTCTGTCCTTGACTCACAGCAGGCTGATTAACTGAAAATTTCCACCACAGACAGACACGAGGTGCTTGGCAGAAGGGTGGAGTAGGTGATGTTTGTGCTGCAGGTGGACACAAAAAGCTGGAGCACCTCCGCGGGTCAGGCAGCATCTCCAGAGAACAAGGACTAGGGGGTGTTTCGGGTCGAGACCCTTCTTCAGACTGGGAGTCAGGGGAGAGGGAAACTAGAGATATGAAACGGTACAAAGAACAACAGACTCAAATGTATGCCAAAAGGACAAATCAAAGCCAGCAAAGATGATCAAGGAAAGGTGGCACTCACGATGACAGCATTTGCTGTCCATCTTCAGTGAAACTAGAACGATGACTAGGGTGGGGGAGGGACAGAGAGAGGGGAGATACAAGGGTTACTTGAAGTTAGAGAAATCAAGATTCATACCGCTGGGTCAGTAAGCTGCCCAAGCGAAATATGAGGTGCTGTATTTGTGATGTTGCTTTTGTAAGCCCTCTGCGCCTCCCAGCTTCTCGGATGGCGTGCAGGGATCGCAGGGAAGGTTGGATGTGGAAAGCAAGAGTGCTCCACGCTGACAGGATGCTAACCTGAAGCTTGTCGGCCCTGCCACACTTTGTGAAGCACAATGGCTGGGCACTAAGATTCCCTGTGTGTTGTGTGCGTGTGTCCCCCACCTGTGTGCGCTCGCGCGTGTGTGGCTGCCCCTCCGTTATTCTCTGTGCCCGTGTTTGTTTCTCTGCCCAAATGTGTGTACCTGTCTGTGTGTGTGTCTCTCTCTGCCCCTATTGTTTTTCTATGTGTGCTGTCCTGAGCTCATGTGTGTTGTGTACCCCTGTGTGTAGTGTACCTCGCCCCATCCTCACGTGCATGTGCGTTCGGGTGTCCGTATGTCTGCCCCAGTTTTTTCGCCTCCCCTCTTGTCTGCGTACCCCCCTGTGCCCATGTGTTGTGTGCCCATCTCTGTGTGTACCTACACCCCTGTTTTCACGTGCTCAGTGTATGTGTGCCAGTGCCACCAGGACCCTAGTTTCCCCGTTTGTGCCTATGTGCCCCTGTTGTCCTGTGCGTGCCCCTACATGTCTGCCCTGAGATAAACAATGGACCGTGTTGAGTGTAGGCTGGACACATGCCCCTGTTGCGATAATGGTCTCTGCACTTGGCTAAAAGCCTTTTTAAAAGACTGTTTTTTCCCTGAGGTGTTAGATGTATTCGGTTAACATTCCTGCAAGGCAGCTCCTTGCACGTTTCCGTGTACTTACTTACAGCAATGTTGGAAATAGGTCACCATGTTGATAATTTGTCCAGTTGACGTCTTTGCTGCTCAGGTATTGAAAAGGTCACTGGAATTCTTCCATCCCTGCCAATCTTTGCAACGATGCTTCAATATATGGGCCGTGTTATATTTAGTTCAGTTTAGAGATAAAGCGTGGAAACAGGCCCTTCGGCCCACCGTGTCTGCGCTGACCAGCGACGCCCCCCCCCCCCCCCCCCCCCCCTCCCCGGGGCGGCACAATTGTCACAATCCTACGCACTAGGGAAAACTTAAATTATTACCAAAACCAATTGACCTACAAACCTGTACGCTTGGAGTGGGAGGAAACCGGAGATACCAGAAAAAAAACAAACGGCCACACGGGGAAGGTCCACATTCTGTACAGACTGCACCGGGTGTCAGGATCATACCCAGGTCTCTGGCGCTGAGAGGTAGCAACTCTACCGCTGTAACACTATGCTGCCCTTTGTTAGTTATCTTATTAAATATTATTAACATTATAATAATATGTTGACACATCTTTCCAAAGATTGCCAGGAATGGAGGAATTTAAGTAGCCTTTCAATACCTGACCATCAAGGTGTGAATTGGACAAGATGACATTGTTAATGATATTATTAAATATGCCCTCTAGTTCCCATGTCCCATCCAATGCCTTGGTGTGCACGCATTTCCAGTCACTCTGCTCCTTCCCCCCCCCCAATACGCTCATCTCCAATCTTGTTCATCTCATAGGATCAGAATTAGGCCGTTCAGCCCATCGCATCTACTCCACCATTCAACCATGGTTGATCTTTCATTCCCTTCAACCCCATTCTCCTGCCTTTTTCCTCGTAACCCTTGACACCCTTGAATCTGTCAATCTCCGCTTTAAAAATACCCAATGATTTGCCCCCCCCCACCCCCAAAATCAGTCTGAAGGTTCCTGCCCCGAAACATCACCTATCGATGTTCTCCAAAGATGCTGAGTTATTTTAGGCTTCAGAGATACATCATGGAAACGGGTTCACCGAGGTTCACTCTGACCATCGATCACCCGTTCACGCTAGTTCTACGTCACCCCACTTTCTGGTCCACACTCTACACACTACGGGCAATTTACAGTGGGCCAGTTAACCTACAAACCCGCACATCTTTGGAGTGTGGGTGGTGACCGGAGCACCCGGGAGAAACCCACGCGGCCGCAGGGAGAAAGTACAAACTCCGTACGGACAGCATGCGTAGTCCAAATCAATCCTGGGTCTCTGGCGCTGTAAGGCAGCAACTCTACCACTGCCCCACCATGCTGCCCTTTAGTGGATTCTTGCCTGAAGTTCACCTCTTCTGTCGTGAGGTAGGCCTTGTCGTTATTGACATGACATGAGCCATCCCCTCAGGAAGCAAAGGGACAGAGCATTGGGGGGAACATCGTCTGAAGACTGTTCCTGACCCGAATCGTCCCTCATCCTATTATCTCCAGAGATGCTGCCAGACCCGCTGAGTTACTCCTGCATTTTGTATCTATCTTCAAGGGATAGAACAGAGGGCAGTATTGACCAAAAGAGTGCTCTGTGGGGAATTTAAGAGAAGTAAATGTGTTGCACTCAATAAATGTCTTTCTGACATTTCCAGCGCCTGAGCTAACATCACTTGCCTGTGCTGTGTTCCTGTGCATTAAAGCGGGTTGGTGCTTGGGGTCAGGTGTGTCAAGGTTTTGAACGGGAATGAAGTTCCACGGCTGTTCTCCGCTGGAGAATTCTGGAAGTGCAGTACCCTTGACTTGCTGTGCTTTCCGTTTTATTGTAGGGTCCAGAGGAGGTGTACAAGAATTATCCCAGGCATGGGTGGGGTAACATATGATGGGCCTGTACTCACTGGAGGTTAGACGGATGAGTGGGGATCCTCATTGAAACTTACCGAATAGTGAAAGACCTGGATGGGGTGAATGTGGAGAGGATGTTTCCACTAGTGGGAGAGTCTAGGGCCAGACCATAGCCTCAGAATTAAGGGACGTGTACCTTTAGAATGGAAATGAGGGGGAATTTCTTTAGCCAGGCGGTGGTGAATCTGTGGAGGGGACACAAAAAGCTGGAGAAACTCAGCAGGTGCAGCAGCATCTAAGGAGCGAAGGAGAGAGGCAATGTCTCGGGCCGAAACCCTTCTTCAGACGGAGTGAATCTGTGGAATTCAGTGCCACAAATGGCTGTGGAGGACGTCATTGGGTATTTTTTAAAGCGGATTGGTTGATGGCTAGTTTCCTGATTAGTAAGGGTGTCGGGGGTTATGGGGAGAAGGCAGTAGAATGGGGTGGAAGGGGGTAGAGACCAGCCATGATTTAATGGGGGAGTCGACTCCATGGGTCGACATGGTCTAATTCTGCTCCTATGACTTCAATTTGGCACCCTTCCTCAGACTCTGTCTGAAACGTCACCTCTCCTATATCTCCAGACTGACCCGCTGAGTCACTCACACTGTCATTTTGTGTATTAACCAGCATCTGAAGTTCTCAAATGTCTGGCGTAATTCAGTGGGATAAAAAGGGTGGGTGACGTTTCGGGTTGGGGCCCTACTTCAGTCCTGAAAACCTTTAGACCTTTGGATCCGAAGAAGGGTCCCAACCTGAAACGTCCCACATCCTTTTTCTCCAGAGATGCTGCATGATCCCCTGAGTTACTCCAGCACTTTGTGTCCCTCTTTGGCATAAGCCAGTATCTACAGTTCTTTGTTCCTACATGCTATCTCGCAGCTCTTTGTTTCCACACTCAGTACCCTGACTGATGAAGGCCGCCCTATCTGCCCATGACGCTGCCGGTTAGTTTGTGCAAGCTGAGGGGTTTGGACAAACAACACTGAGCCAGGCATTGAGTGTGTTTGTACAGCCTTGCTAATCACACTGGGATAACAATGTCACATCACACCCACTCGAGGAACGGAATGCTAAGCACCCCACTGCTTTATTTCAATCGGTGGCTCTCTGACACAGAGAGCAGGTTGTGGAGCAGAAATAAAAATGCCTCACATATTTCCGAGCTTTGTAAAGTGCCCGCTATCAGCCTCTTGTAAAATTCCATGCGCCAGCCCCTAAAGAGCAAGCAAGCAGCCGTCTCTCGAATACCGAGGCAAAGATTACAGACCTTTCGCACGGAGATAAATCCTCTGCTTCTTGCTCACTCGCCAATAGTTTAGTCTGAAGAAGGGTCTCGACCTGAAACGTCACCCTTTCCCTTTTCTCCACAGATGCTGCCTGTCCCCCTAGTTACTCCAGCATTTTGTCTATCTTCGGTGCAAACCAGCATCTGCAGTTCCTTCCTGCACATTAGTTTAGTTTAATTTAGAGGTACAGTGTGGAAACAGGCCCTTCGGCCCGTCGAGTGTGCGCCGGCCAGCGATCACCCCACACACACACACTAGCCTGTACAACAGAGACAGTTTACAATTTTACCAAAGCCGATTAACCTACAAACCTGTACATCTTTTGAGTGTGGGAGCACCCAGTGAAAACCCACGCGGTCACAGGGAGATGGAAACTCGTTCCTCCGGGTGCTCCTGTTTCCCCCGCCCCCCCCCCCCCCACGTCCCAAAGACGTACAGGTTTGTAGGTTACTCGGCTTATGTAAATTGTAAATTGCCCTGGTGTATAGGATAGTGCTAGTCTATGGGGTGGTCGCTGGTTGGCGTGTCTCGGTGGGCTGCATCTGTAAAGCGAGATGGAGCAAGATGTGTCAGCAGAGAACAGAGGGGCAGAATAACTGGTTTCCAAGCTGTACGTCGGGTGTAAGCTTGGCCGTGCACAAATCTAATGGGTCCGTTTCCCCGCTGGCAGTAAAATCTGCCGGGTAATTTATCGCCATATGGTGCGTCTGCTGTTCCAAGCCCTGACCGTGCACAGTCGCACGCCGAGGCCTGTCTGTGCTCCAGTCTCCCAGACCTCTGTGTCCACAAACGCACATCTTCTGGAGCTGCACTGACAGATCCACACACCAAGTGCTGGAACAGCTCAGCGGGTCAGGCAGCATCTTTCGAGAACATGGACAGGTGACATTTTGGGTCGGGACACTTCTTCAGACGCTAGCTTTGTGCCTTTCACGTTGTGTCGGGTGGAAGCTGTGAAGAGTGCAGAGAAGGAAAGAACTGCCGATGCCGGTTAATAAAGAAAAGGACGCAAGGGCTGCACTTGCTTTTGGATTATTGGGGCGACACAGTGACGCAGCTGGTAGAGCTCCTACCTCACAGTACCAGTGACCCGGGGTTGATCCCCACCTCGGCCACTGTCCACGTGGAGTTTTCACGTTCTTCCAGTGACTGCATGCGCTTTCTCCGGGTGCTCCAGGTTCCTCTCACACTCCAAAGCCGAACAGCTTTGTAGGTTAATTGTCCTCTGTAAATTGACCCTAGTGTGTGGGATTGAACCAGTGTATGGGTGATCGCTGGTCGGTGTGGACTTGGTGGGCCTATCCACGCTGTATCGCTGAAGGAAGCATGGCTTTCCTTTGTTTAAAACCCCAATTAAATCCTGTCGCTGAGTCGGCAGTTAATCAGCTATCTAGACAACTTCCGCTCTGCTTTGTGGTTCGATTATGCATCTTCCAAGTCACCTTGGGGGCATTTTAATGCACTAAAAGCACTGCGTACATGTAGAGTTGTTTAATGTGCCAATTTGTATTTCATTATGTGGTGGCACAGTGGTTTATGAGCCTGGCATCTAGAGATATGAGCTTAGATTAAAATATGCACATCATATTGGTATCAGTAACAGGGGCCATGAAAACAGGATTGATGTACAGACCCAATACCCCAGCCCTTGATTTACTGACACTCATCCTGAGAGGATATCTACCTTTAAAGGCACAGTGGTGCAGCAGAGAGCCACTGCCTCACAGCGCCAGAGACCCAGGTTCGATCCTGACCTCGGGTGCTGTCTGTGTGTGCGGTTTGTACGCTCTCCCCGTGACTCCGGTTTCCTCTCACATCCCAAAGATTGCAGGTTAATTGGCCCTCTGTAAATTTCCCCTAGTGTGTAGGGAGTGGATGGCAAAGTGGGATAACATAGAACTAGTGTGAATGGGTGATGGGCCCAAGGCCCTGTTTCCGTGCTGTAATTTCTAAACCTGACCCGAAACGTCGCCTATCTATGTGTCCATCTTTGGTATAACCCAGCATCTGCAGTTCCCTTCTCCACATTTTTGTAAACATGTACAGTCTTTTTACTGAAGAAAGACACCATGCTGGAGGAACTCAGCGGGTCAGGCAGCGCCTCTGGAGAAAAATGAAAAGGTGAATTTTTGGGCCTAGGCTGACTGGATTTACTTTTCATTTAAGAAGGAACTGCAGATGCTGGAAAATTGAAGGTAGACAAAAATGCTGGAGAAACTCAGCGTGTGCAGCAGCATCTATGGAGCGAAGGAAATAGGCAACGTTTCAGGCCAAAACCTTTCTTCAATCTGAGGAACGGTTTAGGCCCGAAACGTTGCCTATTTCCTTCGCTCCATAGATGCTGCCTCACCTGCTGAGTTTCTCCAGCGTGGATTTACTTTTCATTGACTGGAGAGCACTCAACAAAGCAGCTTTTCGCTGTACCTCTGTACAGGTGACGATAATAAACCAATCTATAAAAAAACAAACCAAATTGAGAAACTATTGCTTTGTTGAAGGCCACGTGCGATAACCGAGCTGCGGAAATGTTCTGGGTGTTAGACTCTCGGCCCACTGTTGTAGAAGCCTGAATCATCAGTCAGTGGGGGACAGCTGTATGTGAGTGGTCTCTCGGGACTGGTTCTGCTTTGCTAGTACCCTGTTTGCTTAACTATATCTCTCCCGTCGACAGCTGGTGCTGCTGTTGAAAACCTTCCCGTCACTTATTAACTAGTCTCCCTGTATATACGTTTTCTTTTTGTTTCAGATACAATTTTCAGGGCTGATTTTAATGTGTGGTGAATAAATATTATTTGCAAGGTGGGATGGGTGTGTAATCAGAGCCAGTCATGGGTAAAGGATTTTTGTTCAACCATGAATAACTGGAGACTGATCTCATGTTCGCCTTTGTTCCTGTTGTCGCGGCTCACCTCTCACTGACTTTTAAATCTTGGTATTGATTAACCAGAGAGTCCCGCAAGCCTAGGTGCTAACAACCTGCCCAGGGCTTGGTGCAGGTTAAATACGGCCCAACATTGAAGAGGCACGGTGGTGGTGGAGGCAGATACGGCAGTGGTGTTTAAGAGGCTCTGAGATAGGCACGTGGATATGGAGGGGATGGATCTCATGCACACACAGAGATGCCAAGTGTCCCGGATTCGCCGTATTTTATCCCGGCGAAATAAACTTTTTACGGTGTTCCGGCAGCCAAACATGCTGTTACGGAACACCGCCGCGCCGGTGTTCCTCCCGTGGTGAACGCCGGCGCCATGTGTCCCCGGTTTGCCAGCCCGCGCGATCAGCGGCACTTTGCCGGGCCCTAGTGTCCGCGCCTGCGCAGTGGGGGAGGGTTGCCGGGCCCCAGTGGCCGCGCGTGCGCAGTGGGGGAGGGTTGCCGGGCCCCAGTGGCCGCGCGTGCGCAGTGGGGGGGGTTGCCGGGCCCCAGTGGCCGCGCGTGCGCAGTGGGGGAGGGTTGCCGGGCCTGGCGCCGGCCCGCGCGATCAGCGGCACTTTCTTGCCGCCAGCCGGCCGCTCGCGGCAGCCCCATCACCGGGCCTCCCCCCCACCCAGTGCGCAGGCGCAGACCCGCCGGCAACCTTGCCAAGTGCGCATGTGCCGCACCCGCCCGCCGGCAGCCCGCTGATCTGCACCAGTGCGCAGGCGCATAGCCGCCGGCAACAACCCCAGGTGAGTATGTTACAGAGAGAAATGCATTTAACCCCATTTGTTACGGACAAATGGGTTAAATGTTACTGTGAACTAAATTTAGGGTTGGCATCTCTGCACACAGAGGGGGTTTTTAATTTGGCATCATGTTCAGCACGGCAGGGTGGGTCCACACTTGTGTCTGGAGAAGACAGCGGGGCAGGTGGGATCAGAATAACCAGGATGCTGCTGTTAACCACTGAGGGGCCAGTGTTCCACATATCTCTCACACCTCCATTTTCTGCATCTCGTTTGCTCTCTTTACATTATCTTTTCCTCTCTTTCCCCTTCCTCTTTATCTCACCCTCCCCCCTTTTCTCCCTCTCTCCTCTCTTTATTCTCTTCTCTCTTGCTCGCTTTTCCTTTCTCTCTCTTCCCTTTTTTCCTCGCTTGTTCTCTGTCACACTCCCTCACTCCAGGTTAATGACTTTAGAAATCATTACTAACCACGCACAGACGCGCGCACACAGACACAAACACAGACACGCGCACACACCGACACGCACGCACCGACACACGCACACACCGACACACACACATACAGACACAGACGCCCACGCGCGCGCACACACACACACAGACGCGCACCGACACACACACACACCGACACACACACACACCGACACACACACACACACACACACAGGCACAGACACCGACACCCACGCGCGCACACACACACACACACACACACACACACACACACACACACACACACACACACACACACACACACACACACACACACACAGACGCGCACAGACCGACACCGACACACACACACACACACACACACACGCACACACACGCACACACACACAGACAAACTGCAAAATTGTTTCTGACATTCTCAGTGATTGTACCTACATTAATCAGTGTTGTATTTGATAGCGTTCACAGATGTACCATTGTACCTGGGACCCTTGCCATCCATGTGACCTCCTGGGATGATATCCCTTCCCATGTGTGCAGGGCATCTAGGCAGCAGGTCTGTTTGTGCGGGTTCTCAGTGTAAGATGGTCAGAGAAGCTTTGCCCTCAATCCACACTGGGGCCAGGCTTTTGAGCCGGCTCTCAGATCTGCTGTGTAAATGTTTAGGGAAAGTGAATGAGTTTTGATATGGTCACTTACTGCCTGCAGGAAGTAATAATCCCTCCCTGGCTGCCTGGTGTTAATGGCTTCAGGAAACCTTGCTGTCATTCCGACCTCCTCTCACATATCCTGATTGCTTCCGTTACACCTACCCTTTTGTCCAGAGAAGTGTGAAGTGCTGGGGTGTTGATGGATGTGGTTTGTCTCTTGGATGTGGTGTGCCAGCTCAAACCAAGCCATTCGGAGGTGTTAAACCGAGGCCCTGGTTCTCCCCTCTCGGAGCGAAGGGGCGGCTCGGCAACGAGGGTGACCAAAATAGGAAGGGGAAAGAGAGAGAAAGACAATGTAAAGAGAGCAAATGAGACATTGACTAGAATTCTACATGGATTAGAGAGCAACTCAGCGGGACAGGCAGCATCTCCGGAAAGAAGGAATGGGTGACATTTCGGGTCGAGGCCCTTCTTCTGTCCATCAGCTTGAAGAAGGCTCTCAAAACATCACCCATTCCTTCTCTCCAGAGATGCTGCCTGACCTTCTGAGTTGCATTTTGTCTGCCTTTGGTAAACCAGCATCTGAGTTCCTTGTTTCTACTTTCAGCATGGAATCCTCTTTGTTCTACAAGAGTAGGGATAGTTTAGTTTTATTTATTGTCACGTGGACTAAGGTTTGGACAAAAAGCTTTATGGTTGAGTGCTATCCAGTCATTAAAGTGACTATACATGATTACAGTCAAGCTGTCCCCAGTGTTCAGATACAGGATGAAGGATATAACATCTAATGCAAAAGGAAAATAATGTTTACCACAAAAGTTCAGTGCCCAGGCTGAGCCGACATTCATGTTTTCTTCTGCATTTCACAGCTCCTACATTCTTTTATGCTTTTTATAAAACTCTCGTTTACTAACAGCTCCCATCTACTCATCCACATGTAACCTGAGTTTAGTTTAGAGATACAACATGGAAACAAGCCCTTCGGCCACAGAGTCTCCGCACCAGCCATCGGTCACCCCCATACACTAGCATTATCCTACACAGTCTCCTGGTTTCAGTCTGAAGAAGGGTCTCGACCCAAAACGTCACCTATTCCTTTTCTCCAGAGTTGCTGCCTGAACCGCTGAGTTACTCCAACATTTTGTGTCTATCTTTTGTGTAACCCAACATCTGCAGTATCTTCATACACACAACCTAAAACTAAACAAGGGGCCACCTAACATCTTGAAAACGGAATGGTTTTAATATTTTTTTCAATTCTGGAAATTCCATTGTGTGTGTGTGTGTGTGTGTGTGTGTGTTCCTGCCCATCAGGTATGGATGAGTGTACATGCTTT
Source organism: Okamejei kenojei (assembly GCA_035221665.1). NCBI lineage: Eukaryota > Metazoa > Chordata > Chondrichthyes > Rajiformes > Rajidae > Okamejei > Okamejei kenojei. The sequence goes on from CM069134.1 coordinate 37,061,253, forward strand.
TGTTGTGGCATAAATCTGTTTTGCATTCAGACTGGTATTGTTCATCGTAATGAGTTGCATGTGGGAGGTGCCCTTACTTTAATGCTATCAGATGTTTTGTGGATAAACTATTGAGATCATCCTCCTGCGCAGTGAATGCCATCAATTTTCTTTGATTGTGCTGCAGGGGATGTGTTCTTCCCGGATGGAGTGTGTTAGCATTCACATCTGTGTCTATCCTGGAGGCCCATTGTAGTTGTTAGGAACTGCATAAGTTAGGAGCAGAATTAGGCCATTCGGCCCATTGAGTCTACGTACTCCACAATTCAATCATGTCCGATCTATCTTTCCCTCTCTTTTCATTTCCTTGCCTTCTCCCCATAACCCCCGACACCCATGCTAATCAAGTTCATAAATTCTAGGAGCGAACTAATTGGGAATCTGTCAGTCTCCACCTTAAAAATACCCAATGTCTTGGCCTCTGTGGCAACAAATTCCACAGATTCACTGCCTTCTGACTAAAGAAATTCCTCCTCTTCTAAAACTGCGTCCTTTTATTCTGAGGCTGCGAACTCTGGTCCTAGACTTGCCCGTCATTTTTCTCCAGAGATGCTGCCTGTCCCGCTGAGGTACTCCAGCACTCTGTGTCTATCCTAGAGCAGTACAGCATGGGAACAGGCCCTTCGGCCCACAATGTCGTACTGAACACGATGCCTGTCTGCACATGATCCATATCCCTCCATTCCCTGCACCCATTGTGTCTGCCAACACAAAAGCCAGATTGATGCAACTCTCCACTGAAGTTGATAAAAGCTGTTCTTGCACGTTTCTGCCCACCCCCGGATTTGACGACCAGCCAGCTCAGCAAACTACGACAAGCCTGGATGTATCGCCACGGCAGGAAGTCCAGTCTGCTATGATTAACTGCGGGCTAGACTTAATTGGAAGCGTTCAGATGGGTAATGGATTTATAAACTGGATATAGAGCATGTTCCTCTTGGGGGGGGGGGGGAGCATGGTGCAGCAGTAGAGTTGCTGCCAGACAGCGTCAGAGACCCGGGTTCCATCCTGACTACAGGTGCTGCCTGTGTGCTCAGAGTATGTACGCTCTCCCAGTGACCTGGGTGGGTTTCCTCCGGATGCTCCGGTTTCCTCCCGCATTCCAAAAACGGCAGGTTTGTAGGTTAATTGGGTTCTGTAAATAGTCCCTGGTCTCGGATGGAAGTGGTGAACAGGGTGATCATCAGATGTTGCCCTGGATGTGGAAATGCAGTGAGACAGACACCACCTTGACTCTGCAAACCCCTCCCCCTCGAAGTGTGGGGATACTTTAGTTTTTTATGAGCATTGGAAACCTTTGATTACTTTACACCGTGCCTTTTAGAATGGAGATGAGAAGGAATTTCATTAGTCGGTAGGTGGTGAATCTGTGGAATTCATTGCCACAGATGGCTGTGAAGGCCCAGTCATTGGATATTTTTAATTGGAGATTGACCAATTATTGATTAGTGCAGATGTCGGGGTTACGGGAGAAGGCAGGAGAATGAGTTCAGAGGGAAAGATAGATCAGTCATGATTGAATGGCAGAGTTTACGATGGACTGAATGACCTAATTCTGCTCCTTTGTTAGGAACTTAACTTATTCCAGAGAATTATAGATTATTATAGATCTTATATAGGTGTGTATCAAGGTGTATAAAATCACGAGAGGAATAGATTGGGTTCCCCTTGCACAGTGTCTCTGCCCAGAGTAGGGGAATCAAGAACCAAAGGACATAGGTTTAAGGTGGGGAGGGGGAGGGGGGAGAAAGATTTAATCGGTACCTAAGTGGTAACCGTTTCGTGTAAAGGATGGTGGGTATGTGGAACGTGCTGCCGGAGGAGATAGTTGAGGAAGGTACTATCGCAATGTTTAAGAAATAATTAGACGGGAACATAGACAGGTTTAGAGGGATATGGGACAAATGCGGGCAGGTGGGACTAGTGTAGATGGGACATGTTGGGCAAGTTGGGCCGAAGGGACTGTTTGTTTCCACACTGTGTGACTCTATGAAACGCCAGGTAGGAGGAGAAAGATAGACATTTGGTTCTGCTTGTTGTTGAGATTCTTTCATGTGGGTGAGTTGTAAATCCCACATGTTTTCTTTTAGGTGGAAACATGCTAGTGTCATAATTCTTTACAGATCAAATGGGAGCCGTCTCTCTTTGGGAGCCGAGGCAGATTGATTTTGCATGGTGAAGCTCAGACTGGTAATAAGATAAGGGTGAGGCGGGGGCTTGAAGTTCTCCAGTTGCATTCCGGAGAATCCCACATGGACACAGTGGTGCAGCGGTAGAGTTGCTGCCTGATAGCGCCAGAGACCCGGGTTCGATCCTGACTGCGGGAGCTCTCTGTACAGAGGTTATACGTTCTCCCCATGACCTGCGTGGGTTTTCTCCGGGAACTCCGATTTACGCCCACACTCCGAAGGTAGTGTGGGAGTAAACCTCCCGTACAAGTTTGTAGGTTAATTGGCTTGGTATAATTGTAAATTGACCCTAGTGTGTGGGGATCGCTGGTTGGCATGGACTCAGTGGGCCAGAATGCCTGTTCCTGCGCTTTATCTCTAACCTATAACTAAATGCATCTCACTTGGGTGTAAAGAGTGGATGAGAAAGCGGGATAACATATAACTGATGTGATGGCCACCTAGTCTTACAGTGTGGAAACAAGCCATTTGGCCAACTTGCCCACATCCACCAGCATGTCCCATCTGCACTAGTCTGGTCTGCCTGCATTTGGTCCATATCCCTCTAAACATGTCTTATCCATGGTTGGCGTGTTATAGGTGGCAGAAGGGCCTTCTTCCATGCCAAAACTAAAATATTTCAGGCCTGTAGTAGATAACATCACTGCTACCTGACTATCAGGTTGAAAACTTCAGGGATATGGAACTAAAGTGAGCGTGGAAACGCCAGTTGCACTAAGGCCCCGGGAGAGGGGAAACAGCTGCCTACTGACCTGTTGATGTCTGGTCTGGTCTGGTGCTTGAAATCTTATTCCACCTACACAGCCATCAACACCTCATTGGTTGGTATAAGGAGAATACATCTACAGAACTATGGTTAATATAATGGCCATTGCTCAAACAGATCGCAGCTTTAGAAACGCCAACTCCTCCCAGTCACTTCTGCTTAGCTTTACAGACACAGTGTGGAAACAGGCCCACCCAGTCCCCGCTGTCCAGCGATTCCCGCACACTAACACCGTCCTGCACACTAGGGTCAAACCTGATCATTTCTGGAACATTGGAGCACCCGGATAAAACAGGTGCTCTCTGCGCGGAGTTTGTGAGTTCACCACATGGGTTTTCTCCAGGCACTCCGGTTTCCTCCCACACTCCAAAGACGTGCAGGTCTGTAGGCTAATCAGCTTGATAAAATTGTCCCTGGTGTCTGTAGGATGGTGTTAGTGTGTAGGGATCGGTGATCGGCTCGTAATCAGTGGGCCAAAGGGCCCGTTTCTGCATTGCAACTCAAGTCCAATGAGAGAGCAAAGGGGGATATGACCAATATTATCTGGCCTCATGGCCGTGTGGAATTATTTGTGATCGGAGTAATTTTAGATTCAATTTCCGCTTATTGGTCAGCTCGCAACAAAAGTTATTCACTGTAGCTCGGTACATGTGACTGTAAGTTCATAAGTTGTTGGAGCAGGATTGCCATTTGGCCCATCAAGTCTACTCTGCCATTCAATCATGGCTGATCTATCTTTCCCACTCAACCCCATTCTCCTGCCTTCTCCCCATAACCCCTGACGTCCGTACTAATCAAGAATTTGTCAATCTCCCCCTTAAATACCCAATGACTTGGCCACCGCAGCCTAGCCGTCTGTGACAATGAATTCCACAGATTCACCACCCTCTGGCTGAAGAAATTCTTCCTCATCCCCTTTCTAAAGGTGCATCCTTTTATTCTGAGGTTATTTCCTCTGGTGCTAAACTCTCCCACTGGTGGAAACATCCTCTCCACATCCACTCTAAACTCTAACTCGATTTTTGTTGTCAGTTCTCGGTCTGCACATCGACTTCTGTTCCCATGGGCATGTCGGCCTTCACACAACCTTTTATCTCGCACAGATGCGTTTATCAGCTCTGTTCCTCTCCCTCCCCCCTCTTTCTCTCGCTCCATCCCTCCCTTTCATCTCCAGCTGGTCACTGAAGTGGAATCCAATCTCCAAAGAATGCCTAGGTTGTGGGGGAAATCGGATAGGTGAGAGACGCAGGTGGGGGGGGGGGGGGTGACAGAGTTGTCAGACGATGCCCTTGCTTAAAGCGCGCGCGGAGAGAGCAGGGAGGAGGGGGGTGAGGGGGCGAGAGGAAGATTTGCCAACCCTGGTATGAATAGGCCGTTGTGATGCTAAAACCCAGCAGGATCTCCCACTGCCCTGGCCCTTTGTGGACAGCACTGAAGCATTTGCACGATGTGCATAACCTCTGACTCGTCCCCTCAACACCCCCTCCCTTTGAGAGCGGAGGGAATGGGGACTGAATACAGCATTGTGTTTGTGCCTTGCACAGCCCCTCGAGATCGCCCGGTTATTGAGAGAGCCCAGCTTGCATTCCCTGCCGTGCTTTTTTTCCAAAAGAAAAAGGGCAGGTCTTGGACTGTTTTATTCATTTGCGCTTAATTAGTTGTAATCTTAAACCACGCTGACACTGAAAGCATTAGAGCGGGGTGGAGTCTGTAGCTTAGCAACCGGACACCGATGTATTAATTGGCGTATCTCAAACAACAGCCTAGAATTAAGCTGCCAGCCTTGAGAGAGATTCATAGTTCCAAAGCCCATTCCAATGGTCAATAGCCAATTATTATCATACATACAGGCACACAGTGACATCTTTTTTTTTTGCATGCAGTTCAGTGTATACAAGTATTCAGAGTATTCAGTTTGCAAACAAGTGTCACCATACCTAGGCACAATTCCCGATTAGTACAAAGCGTGTAGAAATAGCTCTGAGACCACAAGCAAGCCACTAGGTTTTGGCGCCATTTTGATCTGTGGGATGGAACTGCAGACGCTAGTGCTGGAGTCACACAGCAGGTCAGGCAGCATCTCTGGAGAAAGAGGAGTAGGTGACGTTTCTGCTCGGGATCCTTTTTTTGTGACAATGATTTGTGAGTGGGTGGGGGGGGGCAGGGACGGACGACTGGAGGTGAGAAAAGGCCAGAACCGATTAGATCAGTTACACACTTAGATTAGATTCTTGTGTTAAAGAAGGAACTGCAGATGCTGGAAAATTGAGGGTACACAAAATGCTGGAGAAACTCAGCGGGTGCAGCAGCATCTATGGAGCGAAGGAGATAGGCAACGTTTCGGGCCGAAACCCTTCTTCAGATTAGATTGTTGATCACTAAGGGTGTCAGGAGTTACGGTGGGAGAAAGGGGTTGAAAGGGAAATATGGATGTTGGGCTGAATGGCCTGCATCTGCTCCTATGACTTATGACGATCCAGATCATTGATTATAAGATACAGCATGGAAACGGGCCCTGTCTACGCAGACAGGATCGAACCAGGGTCTCTGGAGCTCTGAGTCAGCAGGTATCTCGGGTGCCGTCTGTGTGAAGTTTGCCCGCCCTCCTTGTGACCCCAGAGGTTTCCTCTGGTGCTCCCCATGCCCCGTGTGCGTTTTCTCCGGGTGCTCCGGTTTCCTCCCACACGCCAAAGACTTGCAGGTTTGTAGTTTAATGGGCTTTGTTATAACAGTAAATTGTCCCTAGTGCGTGTCGGATATTGTAAATGTGCGGAGATCGCTGGTCAGCACAGACTCGATGGGCCGAAGGGCCTGTTTCTGCACTGCATCTCTAAACTAAACTAAAAGCGGGGAAACGTGTACAACACCAATCGCTCCTCATTGACCCACGTGGAAGGAAGATGTGGTTTGGAGCGCAGTTGCTGAGGCATTGTGACATTCCTCTTCACTCTGCAGTAGATTTAAGCACAGTTTGCTCTGCTAAACCAACATGTTGTGTAGTGTGTCTACAGCTGTGTACACAAGATTGCTATGCAAGGATCTCCTCAAATCCAAACACGTACCACCACCAACGAATTGTGAGCAGTTTTGGGTCTGAGGAGATTTGTGCTGACACTGGAGAGGGTCCAGAGGAGGTTTATGAGAATGATCCCAGAGATGATTGGGTTAACATATCGTGAACGTTTGGCGGCACTCTGCCTGTACTCGCTGGAGTTTACAAGGATGAGGGATGGGACCTCATTGAAACTTACCCAATACTAAAAGGCCTGGACAGAGTGGATGTGGAGAGGATGTTTCCACTAGTAGGAGTGTCTAGGACCAGAGGCCACAGCCACACATTAAAAGGATGTATCTTTAGAAAGGAGACGAGAAGAAATTTATTTAGTCAGAGCGCGATGAATCTGTGGAATTCATTGCCATAGACGGCTGTGGAGGTCCTCAATGGATATTGTTACGGTGGAGATTAATAGATTAGTGATGTGTAAGGGGTTATGAGGAAAAGGCAGGAGAAAGAGGTTGGGAGGGAGAGAGAGAGCAACCACGTTTTAATGACAGAGTAGACTTGATGGGCCGAATGGCCTAATTCTGCCCCTAGAACTTATGAACATGAATTCTGCTCAACACTCATTGTGACTGATATACTCGAGGCTTCCGTTTTAGTTTAGTGACACAGCGTGGAATGGGGGCCCTTTGGCCCACCGAGTCATTGATCACCCATTCACACTACTTCTGTGTTATCCCACGTTCTCATCCACTCCCCACACACTATGGGGCAATTTACAGAGGGCCAATTAACCTGCAAACCTGCATGTCTTTGGAGTGTGGGAGGAAACCCACGCAGTCATACGGAGAAGGTACAGACACCGGTTTGTGCCCACACTCCAAAGACGTACGACTTTGTACTTAATTGGTTACGGTAAAATTTTAAATTGTCCCTGGTGGGTAGGATGGAACTAGCGTACGGGGTGATCGCTGGTCGGCGCGGACTCAGTGGGCCAAATGGTCTGTTTCTACACTGTATCTCTAAAATCTAAAGACTGGTGTAGTTTAGAGAAGATTATTTCTTTCCAAGGGAGACTACAAAAGGTATCGGGCACTATTCTGACGAGGAACAGTGGTCCTGGCCAATATTTCTCCCTGCATCAACATCATAAAAAGCAGGTTTATTGGGTTTATTAAAGTAAAAAAGAAGCCAGTGCAAGACACTATGTAGTGAATGATGGATAATATACGTTGGAGCTGAGACATATCAAGTAACGGCACAGGGGTGCAGTGGTAGTGTCGCTGTCTTATAGCGCCAGACACACGGGCTCTATCCTGACCTCAGGCGCTGCCTGTACAGCAGTTTGCACGTTCTCCCTGTGACTGTGTGGGTTTTCTCCGGGTGCTCTGGTTTCCTCCCACACTCCAAAGATTTGCAGGTTAATCGGCTTCTGTAAATTGTCCCCAGTGTGTAGGGTAGTGCTAGTGTATGGGGTGATGGCTGGTCGGCATGCACTCGGTGGGCCGAAGGGCCTGTTTCCACGCTGCATCTCTAAAAGTAAAAACTAAATAGACATGTAAAGTTGTAGTAACTCCGCAGGTCAGACCGCACCTCTCGAGAAAATGGATAGGTGACATTATGGGGCACGTGTGCAGGATCCCAACCCGAAACGTCACCTATCCGTTGTCTCCAGAGGTGCTACCTGACCTGCTGAGTTACTCCAACACTTTGTGCCCGCCATCTATAATATTCCCTGCCGTTTCTCCAGTTTGCGTGTGCATTGACTATCCACGGTTCTCCAGAGATGCTGCTTGGACCCAGATTTTTTCTTTTTTTTTAATGTATCTAAAAATGACACTCTATGTGTCTACTTGATCTATTCATCCCATGATTTTGTGCCCCTCTAGGATCATCCTCCATCCTTCTGCGCTGTATGGATTAGAGTCCGCGCCTGCTCAACCTCGGGCCCTCGAGTCCTGGCAACATCCGTTGCAGCTCGACAACATCTTTCCTATAACGTGGTGCCTGTCTCATTGTGCAGCCACTGTGTAATAATGGTTTTACACAGAGGCCGGTGTTCCCTGGCAAATCTGCCTGAGAAGGGCAGGGTTGCTGCCTTTGTTAGTGGGGTCTGCTTGCTCATTGTTACAGTGGAAACCTAGTTACAAGGGGAGCAATGATCACTACTAGGCTGGCTTCCACTCCTGGCTCTGCGGGGCTGACGTACGGATAACCCCCGGACTCTTTGTTGCAGTTACAAAGCGGCACATTCCATTTATACATTGGTTGGCTCAGGCACTTGGTCGACCCGCCGTTCTACCTCGATTGGCGGAAAATCTTCCAATTGATTGCAGCCCCCAACTAGGCTGAATAATGGCACGCGATTTAAGTCAACCAACTAGTACTTCAGAGAAGAAAGACACAAAAGGCTGGAGTGACTCAGTGGGACAGGCAGCATCTCTGGAGAAAAGGAATGGCTGACGTTTCGGGTCGAGACCTGAGGAAGGGTTGGTGATACAGCACTTGGAGTGTTGTGAGCAGTTTTGGGCCCCATATCTGAGGACGGATGTGCTGGCGCTGGAGAGGCTCGAGAAGAGGTTTACGAGAATGATCCCAGGAATGAGTGCGTTAACGCAAAAAGCTGGAGTAACTCAGCGTGACAGGCAGCATCTCAGGAGAGAAGGAACGGGTGACGTTTCGGGTCGAGACCCGAAGAAGTGTCTCCACCCGAAACGTCGCCCATTTCTTTCCTCCAGAGTTGCTGCCAGACCTGCTGATTTACTCCAGCATTTTGTGTCTATCTTCGATTCAAACCAGCATCTGCAGTTCCTTCTTACATAAATACTTCAGAGAAGATGGACACAAAATGCTGGAGTGACTCCGCACGTCAGGCAGCATCTCTGGAGAAAAGGATTAGGTTACGTTTTGGATCGAGACGCTTCTTCAATGTCAAAGTCACCCATTCCTTCTCTCCTGTCCTGCTGAGTTACTCCAGCATTTTGTGTCTATCTTCGGTGTAAACCCGCATCTGCAGTTCCTTCCTACACATACAATCAGAATTCCGACCCGGCCCAAAATGTCACCTGTCCAGAGATGCTGCCTGACCCACTGAGTTACTCCAGCACTTGATGTTCTTTTTTGAAAACCAGTATCTGCAGTTCCTTCTGTCTTGTAATTCAGACCTGTTTAGTTTAGAGAAATAGCGTGGAGATGGGCCCTTTGGCCCATCCAGTCCACGCTGATCCTAGCACTATCCTACATACTAGGGACAATTTGCAGAAACCAATTACCTGTGAACCTGCATCTCATTGGGATGGGGAAGAAACCGAAGATCCTGGAGGAAACCCACATAGTCGCAAGGAGAATGTGCAAACTCCACAAAGACAGCACTCGTAGTCAGGATCGAACCCGGGTCTTTGGCGCTGCGGGTTTATAGGTGAATCGGCTTCTGTGAAATTGTATATTGTCCCCAGTGTGTAGGATAGTGCTAGTGTATGTGGTGATTACTGGTCGGCGAGGACCCGGTGAGCCAAAGGGCCTGTTTCCGTGCTGAATCTCTAACGTCTAAATGCGACCGATGGATTTGTTCGGCCAGGAGCTTACATGGAGCAGATGGGCCAAATGGCAACCTCTCCTGTCAAGATCCGTGCAAGCTTCGAACTTCATCTCCTCTCCCACGTACTTGCCCAAGTCAACTCCACTCCGACAGACCCGATGCTCATTTGTAGTCTCTAGTGCCCTGATCCTTGGCATTTTACTATCACAGCAGACCTCTGATTAGCACTGATGTTCAGCTAGAGGCCCTATAACTGGTAGCAGCTGCAAGAGATTTGTACAGACCACTTTGCCAAGATATCTCCTTCGTTCCATACACAGCTACTGGAAGCGACTCCCACTTCCTCTCCTAATTAGAACCTTCCCCCCCCCCCTTAAATACTTGTACAAATGATTCGCAAAAGCCAAAATTGATAAATAAAAAAGTGGTGGCTGGGAAAATTGAAGAGAAAATTGGGGGCAGTTGGCAGCCGAACGGAAAATAAGCCCACACACAGAAAGCAGTCTCCTTCTCAGCTGCACCATCCGGCCGTTAGATATAGATTAGTGGAGGCTTAGTGTTCGTTTAGAGATACAACATTTAAACAGGCCCTTCAGCCCACCGGGTCTGCCCCAACCCCGCACGCTAACATTATCCTGCAGACATTAAGGGCAATTCACACTTTTACCAATTAACCTACAAACGTGTACGTCTCTGGAGTGTCGTGGGGAATATGGGGCACCTGGGGAACATCCACTCTGGTCACGGGGAGAACGTACAAATTCCACACAGCCAGCACCCGTAGACAAGACTGTTTACTGCAGATGCTGGAAAATCGAAGGAAGACAAAATTGCTGGAGAAACTCAGCGGGTGCGGCAGCATCCATGGAGCGAAGGAAATAGGCAACGTTTCGGGCCGAAACCCTTCTTCAGACAGATTCTTGATTGGTCCAAGTGCCAGGGGTTACGGGGCGAAGGCAGGAGTGAATGGTTGAGAGGGAAAGCTAGATCAGCCATGATTGAGTGGTGGGGTAGACTCGATGGGCTGAAAGGTCTACTTCTGCCTCTGTGACTTCTGATCTTACGAAGTCCATGCTGAGCATCAATCACCCGTTCACACTAGTCTAGTTTACAGATGCCACTTGGAAACTAGCCCTTCCGTCCACAGAGTCCATGCCTACCAGCGATCACACCTGAAGAAGGGCCTCGACCCGAAACATCACCCATTCCTTCGCTCCATAGATGCTGCCTCACCCGCTGAGTTTCTCCAGCTCTTTGTCCGCACCCGTTCACGCTAGTTTAGTTTTAGAGATGCTGGTTCCAGTGGGCCTGTTTCCACACTGTGAAGTAAACTATAGATCTTTTCAACAGCAAAATGTTTATATTTGATTATTACAAACTAGAAATACTGAACAATTGCATTTCACGCTGCCTCGGCAAGGCCACCAGCATAATCCAGGACCAGTCGCACCCCATCACTCCCTCTTCTCCCCTCTCCCATCAGGCAAGAGGTACAGAAGTGTGAAGATGCATGGCTCCAGATTCAGATTATTCACATTATGCCCTTTCTGCTGCATTTGTTGGCTCCATATATAGTGTTTCTGCCGACTTGTTAGCACTTGAAAGCTTTTCACTGTACCTCTGTGCACGAGACAATAAACTAAACTAAAGGCTATAATGTAGTATGCAGATGTAATGTGTACTGTTTAAACCAGCGGCCTTCTTATTAAATACACTCTCATCTATGAATGGGCGACATTGCCTGTGACTCCAGGCAACCCTGAACAGTGAGTAGAATTTGTCAGCTCTTTAATACAGTTGTACAGTTCAGCTAGGTGTTCGGGCATTACTGTGGTGGAAATGTAATTACTGTGCCTGCCTTCCTTTGAATATTCTCAGCGGCAAACACAGCCCGCAGAAGGAGTAGAAAACTTGCTTGCCTGGTGTCACCTCTTCCAGAAGGCTTCAGGCTGGTCTGTATCAAGGGAAATGGGTCAGTGATGAGTCAGCGGCTGCTAAATGATGCCCCTTTCACTCACTGCCTTTGACAGTGCACCACATGGCCCCAAAGTAGACTTTACCATTGACTTACTTCAGAGAGACAGCGCGGAAACAGGTCCTTCCCCCGCCCCTCCCGTGTCCGCGCCAACCAGCGATCGCCCCGTACACTACATTCTAGGGACCATTTTCAATTTTTACCAAAGCCAAATAACCAACAAAACCCGTACATCTTTGGAGGGTGGGAGGGAACCAGAGCACGGACACAGGGCGAGCGAACAAACTCCGCACAGACAGCACATCATAGTTGTGGGTGATGCAGCAGTAGAGTTGCTGCCTTACAACGACAGAGACCAGGGTTCGATTCACATTACGGGTGCTTGCCTTTGCAGCTGTCTGTTGCAATGAATTCTACAGATTCACCACCCTCTGGCCAAATCAATTCCTCCTCGTCTCCTTTCTGAAGGTACGTCCTTTTATCAGTCTGATGAAGGGTCTTGATCCAACGTCATCTATCCATGTCCTCGAGAGATGCTAGAGACAAGGAACTGCAGATGCTGGTTAATACACAAAAGGACACAGAGTGCTGGAGTAACGCAACGGGTCAGGAAGCATCTCTGCAGGACGTGGACAGGTGACATTTGGAGTCTGGAACCTTCTTCAGACTGATTCAGCTTTGAGATGCTGAGCTCCCCAGATCAGGTAGCATCTCTGGAGAAAGGGAATAGGTGACAATTTGGGCGAGGCCCGTCTAAATGGTTGTTGCCGACAGCATATCCACTGATTATTTGCATAGCTAACGGGTCACGATGTGACAACAATGCCTTGCAGTTGATTGAGGCTGGAGGAGGTGAATGGAGTCGGCACTGCACATCAAACCTGTCCTTGACTATACTGGCGGCCTTGCCCAGGCTGCAAGCTCGGCAGAATAACTAAGGCCAGACACAAAATGCTAGAGTAAGTCGGCAGGTGAGGCAGCATCTCTGGAGAGAAGGAATGGGTGACGTTTCAGGTCGCCACCCTTCTTCAGACTGATGTCGGGGGAGAGGGAGATGCATAGATGAGGACGTGTGTGGTGTGAAAATAGGACGACGGGAGTGGATACCAAGGGAAATTCTATCGCCATCCTATCACCAACTAGAGAGCCATGCCTGAGCTGCCATTGACCTCGTTGGAGACTGGACGTGAAGTTACTGGACTTTACCTGGCACTAAATGTTATTCCCTGCACCCTGTATCTGTGCGCTGTGGACAGCGTGCCTGTAATTGTGTATAATCTATCCACTGACTGGATAGCAAGCAACAAAATTATTTTCACTGTAACTACATGTGACAATAAACGAAACTAGATGTTATCCCTTATCTGTGGACAGTTGTAATCGTGTGTAGTCTTTTCATTAACTGGGTAGCACGCAGCAAAAAAAGCGTCTCACTGGAGCGCAAGTAAATAAATAAATTTAATCTGAAAGCGTCGCGAGAGGTCAGATGCTGACGTCCCTGTAGGATTCCATGACTCTTTGACTCTAGTGATGTAGGATCTTGCATCCTTGTAAATCTTCCCTGCCCCCTGTAGGACTATAACCTTTGTACGGCCGGAGTAACTCAGCGGGTCAGGCAGCATCCCTGGAGAACTTGGGTGGGTGACCTTTCGGGTTGGGGTCCTTCTTCAGACTGAAGAAGGACGTTGATCTGAAACATCAGCTCCCCATGTTCTCCGGAGATGCTGCCTGGTGCCTTAACTTCATCAGCCAGCAACTGCCGTTCCTTGTTTCTACACTTAAAAATAAGGTTGTGATCATTGGCGGTGGACAAAAATGCTGGAGAAACTCAGCGGGTGAGGCAGCATCGACGGAGCGAAGGAAATGGGCGACGTTTCGGGTGGAGACCCTTCTCCAGACTGATGTGAGGGTGCGGGGGGAGGTGGCGGGAGGAAGAAAGGAAGAGGCGGAGACAGTGGGCTGAGGGAGAGCTGGGAAGGGGAGGAGAAAGCAGGGACTACCTGAAATTGGAGAAGTCAATCTTCATACCGCTGGGGGGTAAACTGCCCAAGCGAAATATGAGGTGCTGCTTCTCCAATTTACAGTGGTCCTCAATCTGGCCATGGAGGAGATCATTGGCGGTGGGTTTCGAGTTGCCACCCCCCCCCCCCCATTCAGTCTGAACAGGGGTCCTTTTTTTCTGGAGACGCTGGCTGACCCGCTGAGTTACTCCAGCACTTTGTGTCTCTTTTTCCTTGGAGTATCCGCATCTACACCTTCCTTTGCTGCGGACTCTGTAGGATGAGTCCACACCAATGCTGCATTTTCCAACAGTGGCACGGGTTGCTGCCTTATGGCGCAAGAGACCCGGGGTCGATCCTGACCGCAGGTGCTGCCTGTACGGAGTTTGCACGCTCTCCCTGTGACCGTGTGGGTTTTCTCCGGGTGCTGCGGTTTCCTCCCACGCTCCAAGGACGTGCGGGTTTGCAGGTTAACTGGCTTTGCCAAAAAAAAAAAGTGAATTGTCCCTAGTGTGCTGGCTAGAGCTTGTGTAGGTGATCGCTGGTTGACGTGGGCCGATGGGCATGTTTCCACTCTGTATCGTGGCTGCGATCTATTGTGTGGTGGGGCAGGCTCAGGGGGCTGCCTGTTGGGCGTGGGGGGGGGGGGGGGGGGGGAGGGGAGAGAGCTTGTTTTTGTGTTGGATCCGGTCTCCCCCACGATAGGTGACCCTCCTTGGGCACGGCACTCTCCCCCAGCCCATCCTCCCCTGACTGGGGTTGAGGATTAGCGCATTCCCAGTTCAACAAAGGAAGGGAATGAGTCAGCGGAACAGCTCTTTGTCCTCAATCGCTCTGTCTAGTGGCTCAGTGGGTTTTGTGTTGATGAAATGTCCTGGAAAACAGCCCGCGGGATCTGCCTCCTAATTCACATCAACATTTTCTTGCTGTTTATATCTTTTTAAATTATTTTAGAAAATAGAAGTTGCAAGCTTGGGGCTTACTGCAAATTTTTGTATGCATTTGCAAGTTTCTAGTTGAAGTCAAAGACCTAACAAAGAGGCAGTGATGGGCTGGCTCTCAGGCTGCAATAGTCTTTATTGTCTGAATAACAGTCTCTCTGGCTCTGGGTTTCTAGTTGATTTCTGCTCTGCTGCACATTATCCCCCCCTTCCCCCCCCCCTCCTCCCCCCTCCCTCCCCTCCTCTCTCTCTCCCCCTCCTCTCCCCCCCTCCTCTCCCCCCCCCTCCTCTCCCCCCCCCTCCTCTCCCCCCCTCCTCTCCCCCCCTCCTCTCCCCCCCCCACTCCTCTCCCCCCCCCTCTCCCCCCCCATCTCTCACCCCCCCTCCTCCCCCCCTCCTCTCCCCCCCTCCTCTCCCCCCCCTCCTCTCCCCCCCCCCTCCTCCCCCCCCTCCTCTCTCCCCCCCTCCTCTCCCCCCCCTCCTCTCCCCCCCTCCTCTCCCCCCTTCCCTCCTCCCCCCCCTCCTCTCCCTCCCTCCCCCCCTCCTCTCCCCCCTCCTCTCCCCCCCTCCTCTCATCCTCTCCCCCCCCCCCTCCCTCCCCCCCCCTCCTCCCTCGCTTATCCCACTCCTCTCATATCCCCCCCTCTCTCCTCTCCCCCCCCTCCTCCCCCTCGCTTATCCCACTCTCCCCCCCCCTCCTCCTCCCTCCTCCCTTGTGCTCTCCCTCTCTCTACCCCGCACACACCGCTTTTCCCCGTCCTGCCCCGCCACCTGCTCGTGTATTGGCCGCTGCCGACATGCCGTGCCGTTCTCAGCACTGCCGATCATTTCCAAGTTGCGGCCTGGGGCCGTTGGGGAAAATCAGGCAACCCGTGGATCCTTAATTCTCATCAAATTAACAAAAGCGGCCCTGATTACGTTTCAATTAAGCCGTTCTGCTGTAAAAGCAAGGGGCAGCGAGGTTTAATTGCAATATTTAACAATGTACAGTGAAGCACATCAAATGGCAGGTTAAAGCTTTGCATTTACGTAGCGCCCGGCATTCCCAAGGCCTGACCTATAACGCCCAGTCACTGTCGGGTATGATGGAGCTCAGTTTTAATTCACATATGCTGTAAAAGCTAACGCATTAAATCCCTTTATTCAGATTCATCTCTGCCCCCTCTCTCTCTGCCCCCTCTCTCTCTGCCCCCTCTCTCACCCTCTCTCTCTGCCCCCTCCTCTGCCCCCCTCTGCCCCCTGCCCCCCTCTCTCTCCCCCCCCTCTCTCTGCCCCCTCTCTCTCTCTCTGCCCCCTCTCTCTCTGCCCCCCCTCTCTCTCTGCCCCCCCTCTCTCTGCCCCCCTGCCCCTCTCTCTCTCTCTGCCTCTCTCTCTTGCCCCCCCCTCATCTGCCCCCCCTCTCTCTGCCCCCCCCTCTCTCTGCCCCCCCTCTCTCTGCCCCCCCCTCTCTCTGCCCCCCCCCTCTCTGCCCCCCCCCTCTGCCCGCCCCCACCTCTCTGCCCCCCCCCTCTCTGCCCCCCCCCTCTCTGCCCCCCCTACTCTCTCTCTGCCCCCCCCCTCTCTCTGCCCCCCCTCTCTCTGCCCCCCCCCTCTCTCTGCCCCCCCCTCTCTCTGCCCCCCCCTCTCTCTGTCTCCCCCTCCTCATCTCCGTCCCTCCCCTCTCTTTCCCATCTCTCTCAGATTCTGTCTCCCTCTCTCCAACCGTCACTCTCTCGTCACTCGGTTTATTTCTCTCCATCGCCCCCTCTCTGTCTGTCTCTCCCTGTGTGTGTGTGTGTGTCTGTCCTGCTCCCTGCGCCTCTCTCCCCGCGCCTCGCTCTCTCTGTCCCCCTCGCTCCATCCACCTTGAAGCGGCCCTACAAACCCGCGTGTGTTCTCCAGATTTGGATCGGTGCTGGCAGAATGGGAACGCATTGAGATGCTCGACAATGTTAAATGGGCCACTGGTCACCCTAACTAAACCTCTCCCTTTATCATCAGTCCACTTTACTGAAAGCACAGTGGAGATTCAGAACAGTTCCGGACTTTAAACAGTTGGCCCTGAATAATTGCATGTTTTTTTTTAATTTTCTATAAGACCACGTGGTTAACTTGGCAATGTACCTCCCCACTGCTCATTTCAGTGAGGTTACCCCCTTATAAATTAATGTGATAGGAGCAGAATTAGGGCACTTGGCCCATCGTCTACTCTGCCATTCCATCGTGGCTGATCTATCTCTCCCTCCCAACCTCATTCTCCTGTCATATCCCCTGACACCCGTACTAATCAAGAACCTATCCATCTCTGCCTTAAAAATATCCATTGACTGCTTCCACAGCTTTCAGTGACGAAAATCCCACAGATTCACCACCCTCTGACTAAAGAAATTCCTCCACTTCTTCCTTTTATTCTGAGGCTGTGGCCTCTGGTCCTAGACTCTCCCATTAGTGGAAACATCTTCTCTACATCCACTCTATCCAGGCCTTTCACTGTTCGGTAAGGTTCAATGAGGTCCCTCCCCTCCTCCAACTTTGTGGCATGTTGCCGTATAGAGTAATTCAACCCCACCTTCCCATGCCGACCAAGATGATAGTCACAGTGTGCAGGGAGGAACTGCAGGCACTGGTTTAAACCGAAGACAGACACAAAAGGCTGGCGTATCTCAGCGGGACAGGCAGCATCTCTGGAGAAAAGGAATAGGTGACGTTTCGTGACCAGGCCATTCTTCAGACTGGGGGGGGGGGGGGGGAATGAGAGATGTAGGTGGTATTTAGGAGCTATTAATGGAAGAAAAGCAAGGAATAATCAAGGAAATGTGGGGGACAGAGTGGTCCATTGTTGGCTGTGGGAGAGGTGACAACGTACACAGACAGTGGAACTCCACAGGATGGCAGTGAATCCAGTACGACAACTAGGGTGAGAGAGGGGCGGGGAGAGAGGGGATGCAAGGGGCTACTTGAAGTTGGAAAGATCAATATTCCGTCTTGGATTGTAAGCTACCACTTGTAAGCTGCCCAAGCAAAGACTGAAGGGCCTGTCCCACTCTACGAGCTAATTCAAGAGTTCTCCTGAGTTTCCCCTGATTCGAACTCGGAGAATTACGGTAATAGTCGCTCGTAGGCACTCGGAGCTCTCGTGGACATTTTTCAACATGTTGTAAGATCTTCCCGAGCTTACCCCGTTTCCCGAGTACCTGCCGTTAGCGTTACGAGCCGCTGTGAGACGTCCCGAGCTCCGATGTACCCGCTACTTACCGCTTTTTTAACTCGGGAGAGCTCTTGGGTATAGCGGGACAGGCCCTTGAGATGCTGTTCCTCCAAATTGCATGTGGCCTCACTCTGACAGTGGAGGAGGTCCAGGATTGAAAGGACAGTGCGGGAATGGGAAGGGGAATTAAAGTGTTTGGCAACCGGGAGATCGCGGACTGAGCATATGTGCTCAGCAAAACGATCGCAGAGCCTGTGCCTGGTGTCGCCGGTATACAGGAGTCCACACCTGGAACAGTGGATACAGTAGATGAGGTTGGAGGAGATGCGAGTGAACCTGCCTCAACTCCTTCCTCTGGCAGCTCCTTCCATAAACCCGCCGCCATCTCTCAGTGACGAAATCCGTCACGGTGCCACACACAGTTGTCAGTTTTTGGCGGACAATTCCATGTGGGGTGTTGCAGTCACTGGAAAGGTCCCAGTGTCCATCCCTAGGTTAAAGTTGCTGAAATGAATCAACACCATTTGTCAAGCTGGAGTCGAACGTGGGTCCGAGCACACTGGGTGTTCACGTCTGATCCCTGGAAGTTCAGTATGTTCCATCCACCAGGTTAATAATTCCATGCATGGTGACAGGGGGAAAGGTTAAAGCAGACGCCAGGAACTGCAGAAGATCGTTTACAAAAGAAAGAGACAAAGTGCTGGAGTCACTCGGCGGGTCAGACAGCATCTCTCGAGACCAAGCACAAACTGGGCAATCTGTCCTAGACTCTCCCACTAGTGGAAACATCCTCTCCGCATCCACTCTATCCAGGCCATTCACTATTCGGCAAGTTTCAATGAGGCGTGTGTGTGTGTGTGTGTGTGTGTCCATCCTTCTAAACTCCAGCGAGTACAGGCCCAGTGCCGTCAAACACTCATTATACGTTAACCCACTCATTCCAGGGATGGAATTCTCTCAATTCTGTTAGCCCTTGTTGAATCCCCTCCCCTTCCCACCTCTCCCTCAGTCCTCGGGCTCCTCCTCCTCCTTTTTCCTTTCTTCCCCCCCCGCCTCCCCCCACCCCCCACCAGTCTGAAGAAGAGTTTTGGCCCGAAACGTCGCCTATCTCCTTCGCTCCATAGATGCTGCTGCACCCGCTGAGTTTCTCCAGCATTTTGTGTAACCCCCAGGGATGGATACTGTTCTATGTTACTAATATTTTAAATTGCAGGTTTAACTATTTAACTAACGTCCCCAACGGTGGAGGTTGGATTTGAACCCTTATACGTAGTGCAATTCTTTGCAGTTGCTTATAAGGTGTGCTTTCCATCACCTCAGAAATATTGCTAAAGTACGGCCTTTCTTAACGCAGCGTGACTGTAAACAACTCATCCATGCTTCCGTATCAAGCAGGCTTGATTACTCTCATGCCTTATGCTTGCAAAATACACCAACAAATTGCATTCAAAATGCTGCAGCCCGGCTTTTAATAAATACCAAGAAAAGGGATCATGTCACCCCAGAATTTTCCCCCCTTCATTGGCTCCCTGTGAGATCCAGGATAGACTATAAAGTCCTCCTCGTCTCTAAAGCCCCCAGTGGGTTGGGAGCAGCATATTGTCCCTCCTTCCCGATGCCCCTACTCAAACGCTCAGGTCTTCTGATGCCGGCCTGTTAGCCTCTCAATCCTGCAGCAATAAGAAAATTGGTGAAGCATCCTTTTTCAATGACGCCCCCAAGCTGTGGAATACCCTACCCAGGGCGATGAGAGACGCCCACTCAGTTGACATTTTTAAACGGCAGCTAAAGACTTATCTTTCTAATCAAGCTTTAAACTGACTTTGTCCTTTTACACTCTCAATTTTATATTTTTATATAAATCTGGGCCTTTTATGCTATTAACTGCCTATGTCCTTACTGTTTTAAATTGGATTTTTGTTTAGACAATAGGTGCAGGAGTAGGCCATTTGGCCCTTCGGGCCAGCACCGCCATTCAATGTGATCATGGCTGATCATCCACAATCTGTACCCCGTTCCTGCCTACTCCCCTTATCCCCTGACTCCGCTATTTCCAAGAGCCCTATCTAGCTCTCTCTTGAAAGCATCCAGAGAACCTGCCTCACCGCCCTCTGAGCCAGTGTTTTTTTGTGGAAAGCACTTTGCGTTGCATTCAATTGTATGAAAAGTGCTGTATAAATAAATATTATTATTATTATTATTATATAACCGCATAGCTATTGTTTTTTGGATGGGATTTGTTCGGAGGCTAAATCTGCTGCTTTGTTCCCTTGCAGTGGTATTCAACGACTGTTTTGGAAGCATTTCCTTTCGCTACGAATCGAGCGACCCAAAGTTCAGAGTCCAGCGAGATGGGGTTGTGTTTGCGGCTGAAAGCTTTCGTCTCTCCGGAAAGCAGCTGAAGTTTGTAATAACCGCGTACAATGCCCAGTCCGTGCAACAGTGGCAAGCTGTTGTCAAGTTGGCCGGCCGATCGGATAGCAGCGGCAAGCAAACTGGCCCGAAGGTAACTGCAGCCCGGCGTCACTTGAAGCCACGGTTTAGTTTGTAGTTGTGGAGAGACATCGTGGAAACGGGCCCTTCGGCCCACGCTGACCATCCATCACTCGCTCACATTAATGCTACGATGTCCCACTTTCTCATCCACTCCCTACACACTGGGGACAATTTGCAAAGGGCCAGTTGACCTACAAACCCGCACGTCTTTAGCATGTGGGAGGGAACCAGATCGCCCAGGGGAAACCCACACGGTCACGGGGAGACCGTGCAAACTCCACACAGCCAGCGCCCGAGGTCAGGATAGAACCTGGGTCTCTGGTGCTGTAAGGCAGCATCTCGACCAGCTGCACCACCCCAATTAAAATGGGAAAGCATGGAAACGGGCCCACTGCGTCCAGGTCGACCCTGAGGGTTTCGGCCCGAAACGTCGCCTATTTCCTTCGCTCCATAGATGCTGCCTCACCCGCTGAGTTTCTCCAGCTCTTTTGTCTACCTTCGATTTTCCGGCATCTGCAGTTCCTTCTTGAACACTTGATTGCCCTTTCACACTAGTTATTCCACTAAGCACTAGGGGCAATTTACAGAAGGCCAAGTAACCTACAAACCCGCTTGTCCTTGGGACGCGCGAGGAAACGGGAGCACGCAGAAGAAACCACATGGTCACGGGGGAACTACACAAACACCACCGAAGGTTAGATCGAACCTGAGGGCACAGCCTCAAAATAAAATGACTGACCTTTAGAAAAAAAGATGAGTAACTTATTGCCACAGATGGCGGTGGAGGCCAGGTCATAGAGTCTTACAGCGTGGAACCAGGCCCCTCAGCCCAACTTTCCCATGCCGGCCAACATGTCCCATCTACACTAGTCCCGCTAGGGATATGGGCCAATCGTGGGCAGGTGGGACTAGCGTAGACGCGGCAGGGAAAGACACAGTGCTGGAGTAATTCGGCTGGTCAGGCAGCATCTCTGGAGAACATGCATAGGTGATATTCCGGGTCGGGACCTTTCCTCGGACTAGTCATCTTGGCTGGCATGGACGAGTCTGGCCGAAGGGCCTACTTTCGTGCTGTATAACTCGGGTGTGTCCAGTTTCGGGAATGCGTGTATGCTAGCGGGGAAAAATGTAATAGGAAGCTGAGGGGTAACTTTCTCACACAAAGGGTGGTGGGTGTATGGAACAATCTGCCAAAGGAGGTCGCTGAGGCAACATTTGAGAAGCATTTAGACAGGTACATGGATAGGACAGGTTTGGAGGCAGGCAGGTAGGACTCGTGTAGATGGGACATGTTTGTCGGTGTGGGCAAGTTGGGCCAAAAGGCCTGTTTCCACGCTCTACCACTCTATGACTAGCGTTTTAAAATGACACCACCAGAAATTAAGTTTGACCTTTTCCAAAAGTTGAGATTTTGGGAAGAAAAAATGTGAAACTCTTCAGTCGGCACTTCCTATTGTTGGTAAAGGCCAACAGTTTTCACATATTTCAGCTATCTTTCCATATAGTTCTGTTGTTGAGGCTGTCAGAGCTGTGTGTGGAGCTGGTATTCACTGTACAGGGTCCAGCTGTGCAAGGCTGAAACCTCTTCTTCATTCAGTGACAGATCCCAAATGTTGTTTAGTTTAGAGGTAGTTTAACCCTTCGGCCCACCGAGTCCACTCCGACCGGCGATCCCTGCACACGAGCACTATCCTACACACCAGGGACAATTTGCAATTTTACCAAAGTCAATTAACCTACAAACCTGTACATCTTTGGAGTGTGGGGGACCCCAGTGAACACCCACGCAGGTCACGGGGAGAATGTACAAACTCCGTACAGACAGCACCCGCTGTCAGGGTGGACCCTGGCGCTCCTGCACCACTGTGCCACCCTCATTTAGTCGCCCCAGATGAAGAACAGTTGCCGGTCATCAGTAATAAATATTTAAGATCGTGAGTGCATGACTTGACAGAGATCACGCAGTTGCAATGTCCGGTCGTTCTTCAATCTGTCATGTCCTATTTTTAACCCTGTCTGGAAGTTAAAACCAGCAGTTATAACTCGGCAGGCGTGACTGCCGAATATTCCACAACTTTGTGGGACTGGTGTTGGTTAGCTAATTAGATCGGTTTAGTTTATTGTCGAGTGTACTGAGGTACAGTGAAAAGCTTTTGTCGTGTGCTAACCAGTGAGTGGAAAGACAATACATGATTACAATCGAGCCTCCCACAGTGTACAGATACATGATAAAGGGGATAACGTTTAGTGCACGATAAAGTCCCGATTAAAGATATTCCGAGGGCTTCCAATGACGTAGATCAATGCTAAGGACCTCTCTCTAGTTGGTGATAGGATATATCTGTTGCCTGTGTTTAAAGTTCCTGTTGTTGAGGGACGTAATTACAAATTTATTCCCCCCTTGTGGTGTTCAAAGTACTACGATAACAAAAGCTTGCACATTCAACAAGACCGGGAGACCAAGGAGCAGAATTAGGCCGTTGGATCCATTTAGTCTGCCTGGCCATTCGATCATGGCTGCTCTCTCTTTCCCTCTCAACCCCATTCTCCTGCTTTTCCCCCGTAACCCCCGACTCCCGTACTAATCAAGAAACTGTTGCAACCTCCACTGTTCATCTTTACACTTTAGAGATACAGTGTGGAAACAGGCCCTTCAGCCCACCGAGCCTGCACCGACCAGCGATCTCCCCGTACACCAGCACTAACCTACTACATGCTAAGGACAATTTACAAGTTTACCGCAGCCAATTAACTTACATACCTCGTGTTTGGAGTGTGGGAGGGAACCGGAGCACCCAGAGGAAACCCACGCGGTCACAGGAGAACGTACAGACTCCATACAGACAGCACCCGTGGCTGGGTCTCTGCTGCTGTAAGGCAGCAACTCCACCGCTGCTCTGTCATGGCTGATCTATCTTTCCCTTTCGACCTCATTTTGCTGCCTTTTCCCCGTGACTTTGGCTACCCTTCGTAATCAAGAACCTAACAATCTCTGCTTTTAAAAAACGGCTTGGCTTCTAGAGCCGTCTGGCAATGAATTCCGCTGATTCACCATCCTCTGGCTAAATAAATTCTTCCTCATTGCCATTCTAAAGGTACCTCTGTTTACTCTGAGTCTGTGCTACATGGTCCTAGACTCTCCCGCTAGTGGAAACATCCTCTCCACATCCAATGAGATCTCCCCGCCCCTCCCAACCTCATCCGAAACTCTAGCGAGTACCGCCCCAGAGGCATCAAACGCACATATGTTAACTCAGTCCTCCCCGTTCTCACCCCTTTTGTTCCCAAACATCAAAGACAAGCACAGTCACCAGTACTTTTCACACTTAGTTGCAGACCCTTGCTCTTTTTTGATCTCTGTCGTTAAAGTTGCATTTTTTCTCTCTGCACTACCTGTGCATAGTACGATTTGACTGGATAGCAGGCAAACAAGTTTCACACTGCCTCGGTACAATAATAAACCAAAACCAGCTGGCCATCTGACACCATCGCAAAATAATCAGACGGTGTGGAAACAGGCCCTTCGGCCCAATTCGTTCATGCTGACCAAGGTGCTTCAACTAAGTTCGTGCCACATCCCTCTAAATCTTTCCTATTCACGTACCTGTCTAAATGTCTTTTATAACAATTTAGAGCTATAAATCGGAAACAGGCCCTTCAGCCCACCAAGTTCGAACTGACCAACAAATCCCGTACACTAACTCTATCGTACACGCCAAGGACAATTTTACCAAGCCAATTAACCTACAAATCCATGTGTCTTTGGAGCGTGGGAGGAAACCGGAGCACCCAGAAAAAAATAAAACATTGTACAAACTCGTACAGACAGCGCTCACAGTCAGGATGAAACCTGGGCCTCTGCGCTGTAAGGCCGCAACTCTGCTGTGCGCCACCATGCCGCCCTTTTTAAATGTTGTTATTTTAAATTCCTCGATTAGCTCTGGCAGCTCGTTCCATACACCCACCACCTTCTGAGTGAAAAAGTTGCCCTTCAGGTTCCAGAAAAATCTTTCCCCTCCTACCCTAAGCCTATGTCCTCTTCTTTGTGATTCCCCTACTCTGGAGAAAAGATTGCATTCCTCTTATCCCCCTGGGATCTATAAAATCACCCCTCATCCTCCTGCACTCCAAGACATAAAGTCCTAGCCTGCTCAACCTCTCCGTAAAGCACTCGAATAATGGCAGCATCCTTGTAAATCTTCGCAGCACTCTTTATAGCTTTATATCTTTATATCTTTCCTTTAGCAAGGTGACCCAAACTGAGCCTCACCAACATCGTGCAATTTATAATATAACGCCCCGACTTCCCTACTCTAACCCTGACTGGTAAAAACCAATGTACCAAAAGTCATCTTCACCATCCCATCCACCTTTATATCTTCTTTATGTCAAGAAGCATTTAAGGGGTATTTAGACAGGAGTGTGAATTAGAGGCATTTGGACATGTTTAGTTTTTAGTTTAGAGATACAGTATTGAAACGGGTCCGTCAGCCCACCGAGTCTGCTCCGACCTGCAATCACTATCGTATCTCCCGTCAACCCTGGCAATGCGTTCCAGGCCCCCACCGCTCTGTGTAAATAACTCGAATCTTATCTTGCACGAAACGTTATTCAGGTTATTCCCGTTATCATGTATCAGTGCAGTGTGGATGGCTCAATTATCATATATTGTCTTTCCACTGACTGGTCAGCACGCAACTAAAGCTTTTCACTGTACCTCAGTGCACGTGACAATAAACTAAACTCAACTTGCCTCAACTAGGACCACTTTTCTTGCAGTTCGAACAAGGGTCCTGACCCGAAATGTCCATCAGTCCCGACCAAAAACGCCACCAATCCATGTTCATCGAGTCATACAGCGTGGATACAGGCACTTCGGCCCAATTTACCCACACCAGCCAACATGCCCCGTCCCACTTGTCTGCGTTTGGCCCATATCCCCCTAAACCTGTCCTGGGTATGTTCTCCAGAGATGTAGCCTGACCTGCTGTGTATCCAGTTCCTGTTTGGATGCGAATTGGAATTCTTGGCCCATTACCAGAGGGAGCTTTTGTTCTCTACCAAAACCCAATCAGAGGCTGTCTGTTAGATTATCCATTAAATTGTAGGTTTGTGTTTAATTAAATTAAAATTTGCCAATTATTGTACCTCTACAGAGCTGGAATCCAAGTGGCGTCTCCATGCCGTGGAATGTTCCGGATATCTTGTTCCCAGCCGTTCGACCAGTGAGCATTGGACAGTTGAAGCGGCAGAAGAGAGATTGGGTCATCCCGCCAATCAACGTGCCTGAGAATGAACGCAGTCCTTTCCCGAAGGATTTGGTCATGGTATGTGTCCATCCAGGGGTTGGTGTTGGGCTTTCACTGGGGACAACAGTCTATTAGACATGGTGTGGTACTGTTGAGTCTTCTCCCCATCGCCAAGTCCCTGCTGACTGGCAACAGCATGGATACAGCATGGGGTATGAAGAGAAGGCAGATATGGGATACTGAGTTGGATGATCAGCCATGATCATTTTGAATGGCGGTGCAGGCTCGAAGGGCCGAATGGCCTACTCCTGCACCTATTTTCTGTGTTTCTAACACGCCTGTTAGCCCAACATGTCCCATCTACACTAGTCCCACCAACATGTCCCATCTACACTAGTCCCACCAACATGTCCCATCTACACTAGTCCCACCAACATGTCCCATCTACACCAGTCCAACAACATGTCCCAGCTACACTAGTCCCACCAACATGTCCCATATACACTAGTCCCATCTACACTAGTCCAACAGCATGTCCCATCTACACTAGTCCACCAACATGTCCCATCTACACTAGTCCCATCTACACTAGTCCCACCAACATGTCCCATCTACACTATCCCCACCAACATGTCCCATCTACACTGATCCCACCAAGATGTTCCATCTACATTGGTCCCACCAACATGTCCCAGCTACACTGCATTCGGCCCATGTCCCTCTAAACCTGTCCTATCCATGCACCCGTCTGAATGTTTCTTAAACATTGCGATAGTACCTGCCTCAACTACCTCTTCTGGCAGCTCGTTCCATACAACACCTGCCTTTTGCGTGAAAAAGTTATTCCTCAGATTCCAATAAATCCTCCACCCCCCCCTTCCACCATAAACCTACATCCTTTGGTTCTCAATTTCCCCCACAAGTGACTCTGTGTCCACCCGATCTATTTCTCTCATGATTTATACACCTCTAAGATCAGTCCTCATCCTCCTGTGCTCCAGGGAATCGAGTCCCAGCAACCTCTCCCTATAGCTTGGACCCTCAACTCCTGGCAACATCCTTGTAAATCTTCTCTGTACCCTTTCCAACTTAACAGCATCTTTCCTATAACACGGTGCCCAGAACTGAACGCAGTACTCTAAATGCTGCATCACCAACATCTTGTATAACTGCAACATGACCTCCCAACTTCTATACTAAATGCTCTGACTGATGAAGACCGATGTGCCACCAGTTTTAGTTTGCAGTTTTAGAGAGACATCATGGAAACAGGCCGTTCGGCCCACCGAGTCCGTGCCAACGATCGATCACCCATTCACACTAGTTCCTTGTTATACCATTTTCTCATTCGCTCCCTACACACCAGGGGCAATTTACAGAGGGATAATTAACCAACAAATTTGGGGAGGAAACCGTAGCACCCGGAGAAACCGACGTGGTCACGGGGAGAATGTGCAAACTCCACACAGGCAGGATCAAACCCAGGTCTCTGGTGCTAAAAAACCAGAGGGTCCAAATTCAAATTCGCCATGGCATATCGCCACCAAGTCTCATGAATCATCCCTCTCCTCCCCCTCTCGGAGTCACTGCTGACCAGAAACCCCATTGGACCAAGTTAGTTGGAACGCAGGATTACATCCAGCAAAATGCTTGAGTAACTCAGCAGGACAGGCAGCATCTCTGGATACAAAGGGGTTCACAAGAAGGGTCTCGACCCGAAACGTCACCCATTCTGTCTCTCCAGAGATGCTACCTGTCCCGCTGAGTTACTCCATCATTTTGTGTCTATCTAGACTGAGGGGTGAGTCTGATGGGCTGAGGAATGGTTGATGGTGTTTTAGAAACATAGAAACATAGAAAATAGGTGCAGGAGTAGGCCATTCGGCCCTTCGAGCCTGCACCGCCATTCAATATGATCATGGCTGATCGTCCAACTCAGTATCCTGTACCTGCCTTCTCTCCATACCACCTGATCCCTTTAGCCACAAGGGCCACATCTAACTCCCTCTTAAATATAGCCAATGAACTGGCTTCAACTGCCTTCTGTGGCAGAGAATTCCAGAGACTCACCACTCTCTATGTGAAAAATGTTTTCCTCATCCCGGTCCTAAAGGAATTCCCCCTTATCCTTAGACTGTGACCCCTTGTTCTGGACCTCCCCAACATCGGGAACAATCTTCCTGCATCTAGCCTATCCAACCCCTTAAGAATTTTGTAAGTTTCTATAAGATCCCCCCTCAGTCTTCTAAATTCTAGCGAGTACAAGCCAAGTCTATCCAGTCTTTCCTCATATGAAAGTCCTGACATCCCAGGAATCAGTCTGGTGAACCTTCCCTGTACCCCCTCTATGGCAAGAATGTATTTTCTCAGATTTGGAGACCAAAATTGTACG
Organism: Okamejei kenojei; assembly: GCA_035221665.1. Classification (NCBI taxonomy): domain Eukaryota; kingdom Metazoa; phylum Chordata; class Chondrichthyes; order Rajiformes; family Rajidae; genus Okamejei; species Okamejei kenojei. The sequence goes on from CM069134.1 coordinate 37,089,026, forward strand.
CAATACTCCAGGTGTGGTCTCACCAAAACCCTGTACAACTGCAGTAGAACCTCCCTGCTCTTGTACTCAAATACTTTTGCTATGAATGCCAACATACCATTCGCTTTCTTCACTGCCTGCTACACCTGCATGCCTACTTTCAATGATTGGTGTACCATGACACCCAGGTCTCGTTGCATCTCCCCTTTTCCTAATTTGCCACCATTCAGATAATAGTCTACCCTCCTGTTTTTGCTACCAAAGTGGATAACCTCACATTTATCCACATTATACTGCATCTGCCATGCATTTGCCCACTCACCCAGCCTATCCAAGTCACCTTGCAGCCTTCTAGCATCCTCTTCACACCTAACACTACCCCCCAGCTTAGTGTCATCCGCAAACTTGGAGATGTTGCATTCAATTCCCTCGTCCAAATCATTAATATATATTGTAAATAGCTGGGGTCCCAGCACTGTGCCTTGCGGTACTCCACTAGTCACTGCCTGCCATTCTGAAAAGGACCCTTTGCTTCCTGTCTGCCAGCCAGTTCTCTATTCACATCAATACTGAACCCCCAATACAGTGTGCTTTAAGTTTGTATACTAATCTCTTATGTGGGACCTTGTCGAGGGCCTTCTGAAAGTCCAGATATAACACATCCACTGGTTCTCCCTTATCCACTCTACTAGTTACATCCTCGAAATATTCTATAAGATTCGTCAGACATGATTTACCTTTCGTAAATCCATGCTGACTTTGTCCAATGATTTCACCACTTTCCAAATGTACTGCTATCCCATCTTTAATAACTGACTCTAACAGTTTCCCCACTACTGATGTTAGACTAACTGGTCTGTAATTCCCCGTTTTCTCTCTCCCTCCTTTTTTAAAAAGTGGGGTTACATTAGCTACCCTCCAATCCTCAGGAACTACTCCAGAATCTAAGGAGTTTTGAAAAATTATCACTAATGCATCCACTATTTCTGTGGCTACTTCCTTGAGTACTCTGGGGTGCAGACTATCTGGCCCTGGGGATTTATCGGCCTTTAATCCATTCAATTTGCCCAACACCACTTCTCGGCTAACCTGGATTTCACTCAGTTCCTCCACCTTATTTGACCCCCGGTCCCCTGCTATTTCCAGTAGATTTTTTTATGTCTTCCTTAGTGAAGACAGAACCAAAGTAGTTATTCAATTGGTCTGCCATGTCCTTGTTCTCCATTATCAATTCACCTGTTTCTGACTACAAGGGACCTACATTTGTTTTAACTAATCTCTTTCTCCACATATCTATAAAAACGTTTGCCTTGTTATCCATGGATGCACTACCTGCCCCGATTTATTCTTTTGCCAAACTGGGATGAACAATTGTTGTAGTTCATCCATGCAGTCTTTAAATACCTTCCATTGCACATCCACTGTCAACCCTTTAAGAATCACTTGCCAGTCTATCTTGGCCAATTTACTTCTCATACCTTCAAAGTTACCTTTGTTTAAGTTCAGAACCCTTGTTTCTGACTTAATTATGTCACTCTCCATCCTAATGAAGAACTCAACCATATTATGGTCACTCTTGCCCAAGGGGCCCCCGCACAACAAGACTGCTAACTAACCCTTCCTCATTACTCAGTACCCAGTCTAGAATAGCCTGCTCTCTCGTTGGTTCCTCTACATGTTGGTTTAGAAAACTATCCCACATACACTCCAAGAAATCCTCTTCCTCAGCACCCCTGCCCATTTGATTCACCCAATCTATATGTAGATTGAAGTCACCCATTATAACTGTTTTACCCTTGTTGCACGCATTTCTAATTTCCTGTTTGATGCCATCCCCAACTCCACTGTTACTGTTAGGTGGCCTGTACACAACTCCCACTAGTGTTTTCTGCCCCTTAGAGTTTCGCAGCTCTACCCATATCGATTCCACATCCTCCAAGCTAATGTCCTTCCTTTCTATTGCATTAATCTCCTCTCTCACCAGCAACGCTACCCCACCTCCCTTTCCCTTCTGTCTATCCCTCCTGAATATTGAATATCCCTGGATGTTCAGCTCCCAGCCTTGGTCCCCCTGGAGCCATGTCTCCGTGATCCCAACTATAGCATAGTCATTAATAGCTATCTGCACATTCAACTCGTCCACCTTATTATGAATGCTCCTTGCATTGAGACACAAAGCCTTCAGGCTTGTTTTTACAACACTCTTACTCCTTATACAATTATGTTGACAAGTGGCCCCTTTTGATTTTTGCCCTGGAAACCCACCACCTCTTATTCTCTGTTTATTATTTTTTTCTTCTTTCCCCCCTACATGTTGGGTCCGAGTGACAGACCCTGTCTACTGGCTTTCTCTACTTGAGTCCCTCCCCCCAACCGTTCTAGTTTAAAGTCCCCCCAGTAGCCTTTGCTAATTTCCCTGGCAGGATACTGGTCCCCCTCGGGTTCACGTGCAACCCGTCCAAAAGGCAGCATCCAAGTGTGAGATGCTGCCTTTTAGGAAGTCTATCCAGGGCAGGACCTACACAGTGAAGGACAGGGGCCTGGAGAGTAGTGACGAGCAGAGGGATCTGGGAGCGCAGGTACATAATACCGTGAAAGTGGCGTCACAGTAGATAGGGTGATCAAGAGGTTTTTGGCACATTGGCCTTCATCAGTCGGAGTATTAAGTGAGAAGGTTGAGAGGTCATGTTGCAGTTGGACAATTCGTTGGTGAGGCCACATTTGGAGTATTGTGTTCAGTTTTGGTCCCCATGTTGTAGAAAAGATGTAGTTAAGCTGGAAATGGTGCAGAGATGATTTACAAGGATGTTGCTAGGACTCGACTATAGGGAGGGGTTGAGCAGGCTCGAGTTTTCATTCCCTGAAGCGTAGGAGGATGAGGGCTGATCCTATAGAGGTGTATAAGATCAGGAGAGGAATAGATGGGGTAGAAACACTGGGCAATCAAGAACAAGAGGACATAGGTTTAAAAGGGGGGGGGGGGGGGGATTTAAAAGAAACCCGAATGGCAACTTTTTTTACACAAAGAGTGTATGGAACAAGCTGCCAGAGGAGGTAGTTGAGGCACGTATTAATGCAATGTTTAAGAAACATTTGGACAAGGTACATGGGTAGGATAGGTTTCGAGGGATATGGACTAAACGCAGGCAGGTGGGACTAGTGTAAATGGGGTACATTTGTTTGCATGGGCAAGTTGGGTCGCAGGCAGGGCCTGTTTCCACACTGTTATGATTCTGTGGGCTGCAGCGATTCAAGAAGTTGTCACCACACAGTAAAAATAGACATGAACGAATGAACTCATTGTTCTTCTCAGTTGGGGCTTATTGGAAATATAAAATGAGTTGGTTGGGCAGACCAGGAATGTGGGTCTGGTTAATTGAGAATAGGAGTTGGGAAAAGTAGATTTTAAAATTGTAACAATGTGCAGTCTCATCAGATTCTCTGTAAACCATGGAAACCACTCCCAAAACTGGTTTGTTGAATGTAACGGGACAAGAGATGACCCGGATAAAACCAGCTCAAAATCCACAATCATAAAGAAGTGGCTTTTTCTACGCCCAGTTCTGGATGAAGGCATCAGTGGATGTTCTATCATCTCCAAGACCATAGAACGTGTGAGACCTTTTTTAAGACCTTCAAGAGGGGTGACCTTCTCACACAAGTGCAGAGAGTTGTGGACGCAGCCCAGACCATCGTGCAAACTAACCTCCCTTCCATTGACTCCATCTACACGTCACGCAGCCTCGGCAAGGCCACCAGCATAATCAAGGACTAGTCTCAGCCTGGTCACTCCCTCTTCTCCCCTCTCCCATCAGAAGTGTGAAAATGCACACCTCCAGATTCAGGGACAGTTTCTTCCTAGCTGTTATCAGGCAACTGAACCATCCCATCACCAACTAGAGAGCGGTCCTGACCTCCCATCTATCATCGGAGACCCTTGGACTATCTTTAATCGGACTTTTCCGGACTTACACTAAACGCTATTCACATTATCCTTATCTGTACATTGTGGATGGCTCGATTCTAATCGGGTATAGTCTCTGTCTGGATAGCACGCAGCAAAAAAACTTCACAGTACCTCAGTACATGCAACAATAAACTAAACAAAAATCAAGAGGGGCTGAGATCAAAGAGAATTCTCAGTCTTTATCCCAGGGTAAAGGATTCTATGTCTAGATACTAACAAGCGAGGGGAAAGGGTTAAGAGGGACCTTGGGCAACTTTTTTCTCTTGGAGTAATCCATATCTAGAACGAGCTGCCAGAGGAAGCTGTAGGAGAGGGTATAATTATGACATTGGGATGTATCAATGAATAGGAAGGGTTTAGAGAGATAAGTGCCAAATGCAGGCAAATGGGAAGCCCTTCAGCTTTAACAAGTTGGGCTGAGGGCCTGATTCCATGCTGTAGAACTCTGACTCTATGGTTGGGGAGCATGTGCACATGATTCCTCCAGGTACTCCTCCCACATCCCAAAGATGTGGGGGTTGTAGGTTAATTGGCCCTCTGTAAATTGTCTCTAGTGTGTGGGGAGTGGATGAGAAGATGGGATAACATGGAACTAGTGTGAATGGATGATCAATGGTCGGCACAGACACGCTGGGCCGAAGGGCCTGTTTCCATGCTGTATCTCTCAACTAAATGCTTCTTGTGGGTTCTGTGGTTTTACTCTTTGGTAATTGCTCTGCAAAATGTAGAAGTTATTTTTACAGAGAAGTATGCGCTGTATTCTATAAATGCCTGAAGCGTCTTTAAGACTCCACTAAATTAAAACCTTGCATTCATTTTTTAAAAATGTGTAAATTGTAACCGCACAATTCCTTCATACTTTATTAACCCACTGACTACCATGCACAGCTGCTCTCTGGCACGCTGCAGTGGGAATTGTCTTTGGACTATCGAAAGGATTATGTTTGCTCAGTTGGTAGCTCTCTTAGTCAGACGGGTCCTATGGCCCAACTTGCCCACTCCGACCAACATGTCCAATCTATACTAGTCCCACCTGCCTGCCTTTGCCTGATATACCTCTAAACCTGTCCGAGCCAGGACACTGTCTAAATGTTTCTTAAACCTTCTTCGTTCAAATGTCTTTTAAATGTTATTGTAACAGCTTCAACCACCTATCTAAGCTAGTCTTATTTACCTGCATTCGGCCCATATCCCTCTAAACTTTTCCTATTTGCGTACCTTCCCAAGCATGCTTTAAATGCTGTTATCACACCTGCCTCAATGACCTCCTCTGGCAGCTCGTTCCATAGCCTCACCGCCCTTTGGGTGGAATAAATTGCTCCTCAAGCTGACAAGGATGCCCCATCTAAGTTAGGCCCATTTCCCTGCATTTGGCCCATATCCCCCTAAACCTTTCATACCTGTCCAAGTATCTTATTGCATCTATTATTATTCCTTCTTCAAATATCTCTGGCAGCTCATTCCATTTATCCACTGCCATATGTGTGAAATGTTGCTCTCTCAGGTCCCTATTAAATCTTTCCCCTCTCACTGTAAACCTATGTCCTCTGGTTCTTGATTCCCCTACTCTGGGTAAAGGACTCCATGCATAAAGGACTGATGGATTGCTGCATTACCGGAGTTACCATCTATCAAATAGGCCATTAAAACAACTTTGAAATGTGAAATTCTCGGCATTTTTGAAGAGCTGTAGCGTTAAACCCATCAATATATCTAGTATTTATCCATTGGTCAAATATGGTCTCCTTGTTCTCCTTTTGGCCACGGCCTTTCAATATTAGTATGGGTTTATTATTGTCGCGTTTACTGAGATACAGTGAAAACCCGTTGCATGATATCCAGTCAAATCACACTAACACTAGCTATACCTGACCCTCTGAGTCGCTCCAGCACTGTGTTGGCATGTACAGAAATGAAACACTGAAATTCTTACTTGCAGCAGCACAACAGGTATGTAACCACAGTACTCGACAGGTAACATCAATGACCAAACAAAAACAAATGTGACAAATTAAAAACCCAATATAGTACAAGGCAAAACCCAGAGACCCTTGTGTAACCCATGCAGTTCCTAGTTCTGTTTTATTGCCTCCGATTGAGTGTTGATCCGATATTAAGTGATGTCGCTTCTTCTTACAGATCCGATCGGACAGAGATAAAAATCGCTCGTTGCGCTACAGTGTCACGGGTCCGGGAGCCGACCAGCCGCCTAATGGGCTGTTCAGCATTAACCCCATCTCTGGACAACTCATCGTGACCAGACCTCTGGATCGGGAACAGATACCTTCATACCACGTAAGTCTGGCCACTTTGGTTTAGGTTTGTTCTTGTTGCATTTAGACAGACACAAAAAGCTGGACACTATCCCTAGTCTGTAGGATAGTGTTAGTGTATCGGGATCGGAGGTTGGCGTGGACTTGGTAAACCTGTTTCCATGCTGTTTCTCGAAACTAATTTCAAGTAACCCTTGCATTCCCTCTCTCTCGGTCTCTCCCCAGCCTAGTCATCCTGCCAGTTTCTCTATTATCACCTCCACCACAGCCAACAATGGACCATTGTGGGCTCCTTGGTCATCGGTGTGGGCTCTGATTTGTTTTGTACATTTTCTTACCTCTAGTTTCCCTCTCCCCTGACTGAAGAATCAATGTTTTGTCTTTCCACTGACGGGGTAGCATGCAACTAAAGCTTTCCACTAAACCTCAGTCCGCGCTGTAATCTAATGTGATCACTGTAGCTCTTTGATTGGAATTAATTGCCACAGACGGCTGTGGAGGCTTTCGATGTATATGTTTAAGGCAAAGATTGACAGGTTGAGCTGAGTTTAGTTGTGTACTGGGGTACAGTGAAAAGCGTTTGTTACGTGCTAACCAGTCAGCGGAGAGACTATACGTGGTTACAATCCAGCAGCCCACAATGTACAGATACAGTGAGGCCACCACAATGGATATTTTTAATGTCAAGATTAACAGATTTGTGCTTAGTGCGGGGTTATGGGGGGAAGGCAGGAGAATTGGGCTGAGAGGGAAAGATAGACCAGCCATGATTGCATGGTGGGGTAGACTTGATGGGCCACAAAGCCTAATTCTGATCCTGTGACTTATGAGCTTACGACCCGTGTGTTCCTGTGCACGCTCCCCTGCAGCTCCGAGCCCACGCCGTGGACTTGAACGGAAACCAGGTGGAAAACCCGATCGACATTGTCATAAACGTGATCGATATGAACGATAATCGTCCAGAGTTCCTGCATCCCACCTGGAACGGCTCAGTCCCTGAAGGGTCAAAGCCAGGTAAGATTGGAGGGGTGCAGGCGGCCACCCCGCCCGCCATCATATTCCAGACACCCGCCGCTTTATGAGAAACCTGCTCCACATCTCTCCAGTAAACATTTCCCCTCTCTGCCCTCTAGTGTTGGACACTTCCACACTGGGGGGAAATAGTTGTACTCCTTGAGTTGTACTCCGAGCCTTTTCTCTCAGTGTATGTTCTGTGAATAGTGTGGCGGTACACTTGCCTTAGAGCGCCAAAGACCCAGACTGGATCCTGACTACGGCTGCTGTCTGTGCAGAGTTTGCTCGTAATCGCCGTGACCGTGTGGGTTTCCTCTGGGTGCTCCGGATTCCTCCTACATCCCAAGGCATGTGGGTTTGTAGGTTAATTGGCTTCTGTAAATTGTTAATTATCCCTAGTGTGTTCGTGTGTGTGCTGATCACTGGCCAGTGCGGACTCGGTGGGCCGAAGGGCCTGCTTCCATGTGATCTTGTAAAGTTTAATGTTTAACATTTATTGCCGTTTTGACGTTGTCCGTACATCTCCACAGGCACGTTTGTGATGACCGTGACTGCTATTGACGCCGATGACCCCAACACTTCCAATGGCATTTTGCGATACAAGATCCTCTCCCAAACTCCGAGCAGTCCCTCCTCGAACATGTTCACCATCAACAATCAGACCGGCGACATCTTCACGGTGGCTGCAGGTCTCGACCGTGAGGTAATGTGTACGTCCGCAGAGGCGTCTTCTCGAGTAGGGGATCTGGGGGGACAGAGGAACTGAAGGAAATCCACAGTAGGCAGGAAATGGTGTTGGATAGACTGATGGGACTGAAGGCTGATAAATCCCCAGGGCCTGATGGTCTGCATCCCAGGGTACTTAAGGAAGTGGCTCCAGAAATCGTGGATGCATTGGTGATCATTTTCCAATGTTCTATAGACTCAGGATCAGTTCCTGTGGATTGGAGGGTAGCTAATGTTATCCCACTTTTTGAGAAAGGCGAGAGAGAGAAAACGAGGAATTATAGACCAGTTAGCCTGACATCGGTGGTGGGGAAGATGCTGGAGTCAATGATAAAAGATGAGATAGCCGCACATTTGGATAGCAGTAACAGGATCGGTCCGAGTCAGCGTGGATTTACGGAGAAATCATGCTTAACTAATCTTCTGGAATTTTATGAAGGTGTAACTTGGAAAATGGACAAGGGAGAGCCAGTGGATGTAGTGTACCTGGACTTTCAGAAAGCATTTGATAAGGTCCCACATAGGAGATTAGTGGACAAGATTAAGGCACATGGTATTGGGGGTAGAGTCCTGACATGGATAGAGAAGTGGTTGGCAGACAGGAAACAAAGAGTGGGGATTAACGGGTCCTTTTCAGAATGGCAGGCAGTGACTAGTGGGGGTACCGCAAGGCTCGGTGCTGGGAACGCAGCTATTTACAATATAGCAACTGTAGACACGATGGGAACAAGATGGTGCCAGAAATGTGGTGACTTTTGTGCGCTGCCTCAGTGTAATAGAGTCCCACCCTCTTGCACTTCATTAATTTATCATGAGGCGCATACATGCAGTGGTGTCACCACGCTGGGTTTAATCTGCAGGGTATTTTGGGAATTATCTCTTTAGAGTCATATAGCATGGAAACAGGCCCTTCTGCCCAACTTGCCCATGTTGACCAACATACTACCTGCCTACGTTTGGCCCATAGCCCTCTAAACATTTCCTACCCAAGTCCCTGTCTAAATGTCTTTAATACCTCCAGATTCCCTCTCCCCGACTCTCTGAAGAAAGGTCTCGACCCGAAATGTCACCTATTTTCTCCAGAGAAGCTGCCTGGCCCGCTGAGTTACTCCAGCATTTTGTGTCTATTTTCGGGGTGTAAATCAGCGTCTGCAGTTCCTTCCTTCACAAATGTCTTTTGAATATTCTTTAGTTTATTGTCACGTGCACCAAAGTACAGTGAAAAGCATTTGGGTGCTAACCCAGTCAGCGGAAAGGCGATACGTGATTACAATCGAGCCGTCCACAGTGTACAGATACTTCATAAAGGGGAGACGCAAAATGCAGGAGTAACTCAGCGGGTCAGGCAGCATCTCTGGAGAGAAGGAATGGGTGACGTTTTGGGTCGAGACCCTTCTTCAGACTAAATCGACCCGAAACCTGTTACCTCTCTCCAGGGATGCTGCCTGTTCTGCTGAGCTACTCCAGCATTTTGTGTCTACCTTCTAATTATTATCAGCAGTTCTTTCCGACACATGATTAAAGGGAATAATGTTAGAGTACTTACCTCACTCTGGAAGCTTGTTCCATCTATCCACCACCTTCTGAGTGATAGACCCAAAATGCTGGAGTAACTCAGCAGTTCAGGCAGCATCTCTGGGGGAAAAAAGAAACATGGTGATGCTTTGGGTTGTGATCCTTCTTCAGTGGAAGGTCTGATGAAGAATCCCAACCCGAGACGTCACCTGTTTCATTTTTCGGCAGATGCTGCCTGTCCCGCTGACTATCTTTGGTGTAAACCCGCATCTGCTGTTTCTTCTTACACCCTCGAAGGAAAATTAGTCTCCACCTTTGTTGTAGTATTGTCTGTGTTGAACAGAATGTCGATCATTAACATTGTAGTGGAGAGAGTGTTTAAAATATTCTAGTAGAGAAATCGTGTGGAGGTAGAGGGTTGGGATTTGTGTGAAGCTTTTAAAATATGAACACCCTGGCCCTCAGTGCTCTTGTTCTTGAAACATTATCTCTTGCTTGAGTAAGTCAGGGCAGGTCTGCTGAATTCTTTGTAAGAAAGGAACAGGCAAATCTCCCTTCCCCGGTGTATACTGATCTGAGACAGGGAGAGGCTGTTAATGCAGCTAATTCGCATTGTTCGGTTGCTGGGAACAACCAGATTCTCTATTCAACACTTGGAATTAATGGAACAAGTGTTCCTTTGTGTTAAACATGTAGCATTGTATGAGATTTGCGGTCTTAAGAGGCACACAGAAACAGGCCCTTCAGCCCAACTTGCCCACACCCACCAACATGTCCCATCGACACTAGTCCCATCTGCCTGCATTTGGCCCATATCCCTCTAAACCTATCCTTTCCATATTCCTATCTTCTATGCAGCTTAGACGTTGCGATAGTAACAGCCTCAACTACCTCCTACTGCCACCAGGATGACCCACCTAAGCTAGACATAGAAATTGTATTAATTATTTACATTTTTGTCATTGGAGCCATTTAAATTTGACTTGGGTCAATGGCTATAATGGAGAAAATAAAACGAGTACAGCACAGGAACCGGCCCTTCGACCCGCAATGTCTGTGCCGAAATTAATACCAAATTAAACAAATTTTGTTTGGCGATACTGCACAGAAACAGACTCTACGGCCCACCAAGTCCATGCCAACCAGCAATCAGCCGTACACTAGCACTATCCTAGGACAATTTAATCTACAAACCTGTACGTCTTTGGAGTGTGGGAGGAAACCGGGGCACCCAGAGAAAACCCACACGGTCACAGGAAAAAGATACAAACTCCTATTAGACAGCACCCCTATAGTTGGGATCAAACCCGGGTGTCTAGTGTTGTAAGGCAGCAACTCTACCACTGTGTCGCCCTAATGTATATAGGTTTTCCTCAACCCCTGATGCTCCCGACAGAACCGTTAGTCCACCTCTCCTTGCAGCTCCAAACTCCCTCATGCAAGCATTCGGAACCAGGCAAAGTTTTGATGTTCGAAAGCTGGAATGTTTGAAACGCTCCTCTCCCGAAATTCCTGAGACTGGAGTTTCATTTCGAAATATGAAAGGTTAAGGCAAGAATTAATGAACAAGGCAGGTATCTGAAGTTAAGATATAAAGATTAGCCATGGTCAGAGCTACATCAGAGGGAGGTGAATAAATAATTAAATGGGATTGTTTTCTCTGGAGCGTCACAGTTGGAGGGGAGACCTGATAACCGTAAATACAATTATGAGAGGTGTAAGTGGTCAGGACGTATTGCCCAGAATACTAGAGGGCAGGGCAGGGCTTGAAGGTGAGAGGGGCCGTGTTTAAAGGAGGTGTGTGGGGCAAGTTTTAAGCAGTGGTGGGTGTCTGGAACGTGCTGCCAGGGGTGGTGGTGGAGGTTGTTACAATAGTAGTGTTTAAGAGGCTTGTCGATAGACACATGGATATGGAGGGATATGGATTGTGTATAGACAGAAGAAAATACTGAATAGCACATATAGTGCTGGAGTAACTCAGTGGGCCAGGCACCGTCCTAATTTAGTTTAGATATACAGCGCTGAAACAGGCCCTTCGGCTCGCCGTGTCCACGCCGACCACGTACACTAGCACTACCCTACACACTAGGCACAATTTACAATCTTTTTACAAAAGCTAAATAACCTACAAACCGGCACGCCTTTGGGATGTGGGAAGAAATCGGAGAAAACTTACATGGTCACACGGAGAACGTCCAAACTCCGTACAGACAGCACCTGCAGTCAGTCTCGAACCCGGGTCCCTGGCGCCACGAGGCAGCAACTCTACTGCTGTGCCATTGTGTGACGCCTTCTCTGAAGAACATGGATAGGTGACATTTCGAATGTGAACTAGGGTCCTGACCCGAAATGTCACCTGTCCTCGTGACTAGTGGGGTGCCGGAGGCTCAGAACGATTTAGACGAGGGAATTAAATGTAACATCTCCAAGTTTGCAGATGACACAAAGCTGGGTGGCAGAGTGAGCTGTGAGGGGGATGCTATGAGGCTGCAGGGTGACTTGGACAGGTTGGGTGAGCGGGCAGATACATGGCAGATGCAGTTTAATGGGGATAAATGTGAGATTATCCACTTTGGTGGCAAGAACAGGAAGGCAGATTATTATCTGAATGGTGGACACAAAATGCTGGAGTTACTCAGCGGGACAGGCAGCATCTCGGGAGAGAAGGAACGGGTGACGTTTCGGGTCGAGACCCTTCTTCAGCCGAACGGTGTCGGATTAGGAAAAGAAGAGGTGCAACGACACCTGGGTGTTCTTGCCAATCACTCACTGTAAGTAATCACGCAGGGACTCCAGGCAGTGGAGAAAGCTAATGGCATGTTGGCCTTCATTGCGAGAGGATTTGCGTTTAGGAGCAAGGATGTCCTAATGTGGTTGTACCAGGGCCATGGTGCGTTTTGGTCTCCTAATTTGAGGAGGGACATTCTTGCTATTGAGGGAGTGCAGCGTAGATTCACCAGGTTAATTCCCGGGGTGGTGGGACTGACATGATGAAAGAATGGATCGACTGGGCTTGTATTCACTGGATTTAGTAGGATGATAGAAACATATACATTTTTTAAGTGATTGGGCAGGCTAGATGATGGAAAAATGTGTGGGGGGATCCAGGGGTCACAGTTTAAGAATAAGGGGTAGGCCATTTAGGACTTAGATCTAAACAACAACAATATTCACAACTCTCCGGGTGGAAACCTTCTCACTCAGAGAGTTGTGAATCTGTGGAATTCTCTGCCACAGAAGGCAGTGGATGCCAATTCACTGGATGTTTTCAAGAGAGTCAGATTTAGCTCTTCGGGCTAACGCAATCAAGGGATATGGGGGGAAAAAGCAGGAACGGGTTCTGGTAGTGGATGATCAGCCATTGAATGGCGGTTCTGGTCCGAAGGGCTGAATGGCATACTCCCGCACCTATTTTTTATGTTTCCAGAGATGCTGCTTGACCCACTGAACTACTCCAGCACTGTCTTTTTGTTTTGAGTTTAGTTTATTGTCACGTGTACTGAGGTATGGTGAAAAGCTTTTGTTGCGTGCTATCCATTCAGCGGTAAGATTATACATGATTACAATCGAACCCACCACAGTGAATAGATACATGATAAAGGGAATAACTTGAATAACTTTTAGTGCAAGATACAGTCCGATAAAAGAGAGTCCAAAGGTCTCCAATAAGGTAGATAGCACTTCAGAACTGCTCCCTAGTTGTGGTAGGATGGTACAGTTGTCTGATAACAGCTTGGAAGAAATTGTCTCTGAATCTGGAGGTTTGCGTTTTCAAGCTTCTATACCAAGGGTTCCCAACCTGGGGTAAGTTTACCGCCAGGGGGTACATTTTGCCTACCCAGGGGATAAATTTGATTCTGGGTTTGTACATATTTTTTCTCATTGACTGACTGTGTTTGGTTCTGGTATACTGGTATCTGTTCATCGTTTGTTGTTCATAAATAAGTGAAATAACTTATTTGGGGGTGGGGGGGAAGAAGTTATGAAAGTTGCCAGGGGTAAATCGGACAAAAAAGGTTGGGAATCCCTGTTCTATACCTTTTGCCCGTTGAGAGAGGGGAGAAGAGGGAGTGGCCAGGGTCCGACACGCTTGATTATGCTGCTGGCCTTGCTGAGGCAGTTTGAAGTGTAGATGGAGTTGCTGGATGCGAGGTTGGTTTGTGCGATGGTCTGGGCTGCCTCCCACAAGTTTCTGCAATTTCTTGCGGTCTTGGGTGAAGCTGTTCCCAAACCCTGCTGTGAACCAGCACCTGCGATTGCAGTTTATCTTGGCATCAGGTTGTGCACAGACATCGCGGGCAGAAGTGCCTGTTCCTGATCTGTGCTGCTCCATGTTCTAAATGAGCGATAATGCCCATGTTGCCTCCAGCAATAATTACGCAGTGTGTGTGACCCCGTGGTGACCCGTCCCCTTGAAGTCTAAAGCGAGCAGAGGCTTTTCATTGTTTGGTGGAGGAAATCTGATAGTGTTATTGGTTTAAAGAAAAGTCCGTATTTCAAAGGAAGGGGAGAGGTGATTCTCGGCAAGGTGGAATTTTTATTGGAAGCTGGCTTTCCCCAGGGACCCGTGTTCGTTGTGGGAAATTTCTCAGGGACAGATCTCGGAGTTGGTGATCTCCCCGTATCCTAGCAACTGGCACCTGAGTGCTTCTGGCTTGGATGGGGACTCAGCTGTGTGATACAAGCCTGGCAGTATGAATATTGATTTCAAGTAACTTCCAGTAACCCTTGCATTCCCCCTCCCCCTTCCCCTCTCTCTCCCCCTCTCCCTCCCCCACCCCAGTCATCCTGTTTAGTTTCACTGTCGCCCTGCAGAGTTTCATTGCATAACTCATTTCTGCCTTGCCCACAGCCAACAATGGATCATTGTGGGCTCCACCTATCCTCGATCGTTACTTGTTTACATATCTTTCATTTATCTGTTTTCTCCACATCACCGTTTATATCTCTTGTTTCCCCTGGACTCGACCCGAAACGTCGCCTATTCCTTTTTCTCCAGAGAGGCTGCCCGACCCGACCCACTGAGTTACTCCAGCTTTTTGAGTCTAGCTTTGGTTTAAAACAGCATCTGCAGTTTCTTCCTGCACCTGATGCAAAAAGTGGTGAACCCTGCCCAGTCCAGCACGGATTCTGACCTCCCCACCCTGGGAGGGATCTTTCTACAGGAGTCACTGCCTCAAACAGGCAGCCAGCAGCATCAGGGACCCACACCACCCTGGCCACGCTCATTTCACGCCTGCCATCGGGAAGAAGGTACAGGAGCCTGAAAACTGTAACGTCCAGGTTCAGGAACAGCTTCTTCCCTACAGTCGTCATGCTATTAAACACTACAACCTCAAATAAGCTCTGAACTACATACACTTGGGAGCATTGGCTTTGTGTTTTTGCACTATTATTGGTTGTTTGTGTGTGTATACAAATATATGTATATGCATATATGTGTGTATATGTATGTGTGTGTGTATATATATATTTTTTAATGTTTTTTTCTATTGTTCATTTTGCTACTAGTACTTCCTTCTTGTATTGTGCTGCTGCAAGTAAGAATGTTATAGTTCTATCTGGGACAGGACAATACAACGTGACTCTTACCTGCTGGGTTTGGGACTGGGCTGGCACCATCTGCTGTTACTGGCCCAAGGCTGGTTGTGGGACCTAGAGATGTTTATGAATCAGAACCAAACGTGAGGCAGCACAGACCTTCTGTTGGGGGAGGTGTGGTTGGGTAGTACTGCTGTGCCACCCTAGTCTCTCCAGGACGTTGTGTCTTTTCACATGAAGTGTGTTTCAGACCACAGCGCCAGAGACCCGGGTTCGATCCTGAAGGCAGCGGAGGCCAAGCACTGGGTATTTTGATTAGGTCTTGATTAGTAAGGATATCAAAAGTTACGGGAGAAGGCGGGACAATGGGGTTGAGATGTAAAAATAGATTGATTGGCTGAGTCGACTCCACGAGGCGAATATCCTAATTCTGTTCCTGGAACGTACGGGATAAACCCAGAAGACATTTGGACAGCTACATGAAAAGCAAAGGTTTAGAGGGGTATATTGGCCAAACATGGGCAGGTGGGACTAATACTATACATAAAGACAGGCAAGTCAAACTCAAGTACAATAGGGAGAGCAAAGGGGTGCAGAATATAGTTCTCAGCATTGTAACACATCAATTGATCCTGAGTGGTGGTGCGCGCTTTCAAGCTTCTGTACCTTCTGCCAGATGTGAGCGGGAAAGAAGAAGGAATGACCGGGGTGGGATAACTCTTTGATTATGTAAATGTAGGTGGACTGGTTGGTAAGTTTGCAGATTGCACCAAAATTGGTGGAGTGGTGGACAGTGATGGAAGTATACAGCGTCGATCAGCTACAGATATGGTGGATAAGTGGCAGGTGGAATTTAATCCAAATAAGTGTGAAGAATACGTAGGGTACATCCACAGAGTCTATTACTCCAGAGTAGGGACATTGAGAACCAGAGGATAGGCACAAATGTGTAGGAAGGAACTGCAGATGCTGGCTTATACCGAAGATAGACACAGAAGGCTGGAGTAATTGAGTGGGTCGGGTAGCATCTCTGGAGAAAAAGAATAGGTGACGTTTTGGGTCTGAACTCATCTTCAAACTGAAAGTAGATAGATTGAAAGCCTGATTATCAAGAACCAAAGGCTGAAGGCAACTGAAGCCTTACGTTTAGTGGTGGTAGGTATATGGCACGAGCTGCCAGTGGATACAGGGGAGGCAGGTACTATGGCAAGGTTTAAAATACATTTGGACAGGTACATGGGCCGAGGGGTGTGTTTCCATGCTGTATCATTCTGTGACTCTGTGTGAGGCATGTGTTCTCTGCAACCAATTCTAACCCCTCCGCTCCTGTTCTCTCCCGCAGAAAGTTCCACAGTACACGTTGATAATCCAAGCGACGGACATGGAGGGCAGTCCGATGTACGGACTCTCCAACACCGCCACGGCCATCATTACCATCCGCGATGTGAACGACAACCCACCGGAGTTCACCTCTGCAACCGTACGTACGCTACACCCCCCGCCCCGTTGCTGCCTCTCCGCTCATTCTCGCAGCTTTAGTTTAGAGATACAAACGCCCACCGAGACCATCGATCACTATCCTGCATGCTAGGGACAATTTACAATTTTACCGAAGCAAATTAACTTTCAAACCTGTACGTCTTTGAAATGTGGGAGGAAACTGGAGCACCTGGAGAAAACCCACTCGGTCAAAGGGGTAACGTGCAAACTCCCTACAGACAGCACCCGTAGTCTGGATCTAACGCGGATCTCTGGTGCTGTGAGGCTGCAATTCTACCGCTGTGCCACCATGCCGCTTCAAGCTATCTCCCCCCACATATCCTGTCCTCGGGTGCGGAGTGTGTGCGTTTTCCTGTGACTGTGTGGGTTTCCTCCGGTCTCCTCCCGCGCTCCAGAGAAGCACACGTTTGTAGGGTGACTGCCTCTAGTGGTTGAGAAAGGGGGATAACATAGAACCAGTGTGATCGATGGTGGGCGTGCACTAGAGGTCCGATGGGCTTGATTTCAATTCTCTAAACTAAACAAAATTATCTCTAAACATATGTTTTTCCCAGAAAAATCCCACGCGGTCAACAGGGAAATGTCCAGACTCCGGGCAGAAAGCGCCCGTAGTCCGGATCGAACCCGTGCTTCTGGCTCTGTGAGGCAGCAACTGCACCACCGAGCCACATTTATGGAATTTCACCCAGATTCTATCGAGCGCGGTGGGAAAGCACCGGCGGGCTTCAGACTGATAATGAAAGAGAGGTTTTGGGGAAGTGAAAACGAGCTGTTTGTTCATAAATTCACGAGGAGTGCTCTGGACGTGATGTACACTTGCCTCTCACCAGTGTAGTGGCGGGGGGGAGTCTGTGGGCAGAAAAGAGACTGACTGGTGCCAGATCCACTCTATAAAAAGCAACGCGGTAAGTAAGTGTACAGAAATGAGTAATAGAAAGTTCCAACTGTAGTAATATCTCGAAAGCTGCCTCGAGATGACATTTCGTGGTTTCCAGTTCCACGGCGCAGTGCAATTAATACATTGAGGATATGTTGAGGGAGGCTGGGTGGCGTAGCGATAGACAATAGGTGCCGGAGTAGACCATTCAGCCCTTTAAACCATTCACTGCGATCAGGGCTGAGCATCCACAATCAGTACCCCATTCCTGCCTTCTCCCCATATCCCCTCGACTCTGCTATCTTTAAAAGCTCTATCTAACTCTCTCTTGAAAGCATCCAGATAATTGGCCTCCACTGCCTTCTCAGGCAGAGAATTCTGCAGATTCACAACTCTCTGGGTGAAAAGGTTTTTCCTTATCTCCGTTCTAAATGGCCAACCCCTTATTCTTAAACTGTGGCCCTTGGATCTGGGCTGCCCCAACATTGGGAATATGTTTCCTGCCTCTAGCGCAGGGGTTCTCAACCAGGGGGGGAATTTCAGGTTTGCAGGGGGGAAATTGGGACCACAAACTGAAACTTAGAAATAAAGGATTTTCAGTATTATATGCATTTTATTTGGAATGCACTTTTTGAGGCAGACAATCTTGGAAAGGAGGGGGGGGATGACATTCTGACATATGGTGAAAGGGGTGCATGGGGCAAACAAGGTTGAGAAACACTGCTCTAGCGTGTCCAATCCCTGAATAATCTTACTTTTCAATAAGATATCCCTTCATCCTAAATTCCAGAGTATACAAGCCCAGTGACTCCATTCTATCAACATATGACAGTCCGGCCATCCCGGGAATTAACCTCGTGAACCTATGCTGCACACCCTCAATAGTAAGAATGTCCTTCCTCAGATTTAGAGACCAAAACTGTACACACTTCAGGTGTGGTCTCGCTAGGGCCCTGTGTAACTGCAGAAGGACTTCTTTGCTCCTATACTCAACTCCTCTTGTTATGAAGGCCAACATGCCATTTGCTTTCTTCCCTGCCTGCTGTTCCTGCATGCTTACTTTCAGTGACTGATGAACAATGACACCCAGATCTCGTTGTACTTCCCCTTTTCCCAACTTGACAACATTCAGATTATAATCTGCCTTCCTGTTCTTGCCACCAAAGTGGATAACCTCACATTTATCCGCATTGAACTACATCTGCCATGCATCTGCCCACTCACCCAACCTGTCCAAGTCACCCTGCACCCTCCTGACAGTTCACACTGCCACCCAGCTTTGTGTCATCTGCAAATTTGCTAATGTCACTTTTAATCCCTTCATCTAAATCATTGATGTATATTGTAAATAGCTGCGGTCCCAGCACCGAGCCTTGCGGTAACCCACTAGTCACTGCCTGCCATTCTGAAAGGAACCTGTTAATCCCTACTCTTTGTTTCCTGTCTGCCAACCAATTTTCTATCCATGTCAGTACCCTACCCCCACCACCATGTGCTCTAATTTTGCCCTCTAATCTCCTATATGGGACCTTATCAAAGGCTTTCTGAAAGCCTAGGTACACTTCATCCACTGGCTCTCCCTTGTCCATTTTCGTAGTGACATCCTCCAGAAAATTCCAGGCGATTAGTCGAGCATGATTTCCCCTTCGTAAATCCTGTTACTGCTATCCCAATGTGCCGCTATTTCATCTGCCTCGGTAGAGCCTCACAGCGCTAGACACCCGGGTTCGATCCTGACTGCTGGTGCTCTCTGTGCGGAGTTTGTACGTTCTCCCTGTGACCGCGTAGGTTTTCTCCGGGTGCTCCGGCTCCCTCCCACATCGCAAAGGTGTGCGGATTTGTAGGTTAATTGGCTGCTGTAAATTGTCCCTAGTGTGTAGTATAGCACTAGTGTACAGGGTGATCCTGGTCAGAGCCGACCCAGCGGGCCGAAGGGCCTGTTTTCACACTGTATTTCTAAAGAATGGGTTAGTGCGACAGTGAGTTAATTACTGTGTCATACAGAATAACCCAATGCATGACTGAGGACAGACTTCTACAGATGTAGACTGATAGAGCCATACGACATGCAAACATGCCTCTAGTATACCTCTCCTCCCTGTCTCCACTAACTCTCAGGCAGAAGTCCACCCAAAACATCACCTATTCCTTTTCTCTAGAGATGCTGCATTACTCTGTACGTTTGTACTATCTTTGATGGAAGCAGGCCATTCGGCCCAACTCCTCCATAACGACCACGGTGCTCCATCTAGGCTAGTCCCATCTACCTGCATTTACCCCATATCCCTCTAAACCTTTCCATCCAGGTAAACGGCCAACTGTCTTTTAAATGTTGTTATTAGACCTGACTCAGCTGCCTTCTCTGGCAGCTCGTTCCATACACCCACCGCCCTTGGTGTAAAAGTTGCCCCTCGGATCCCTATTAAATCTTTGATCTCATCTTAATGTTCTTGATTCCCATAGTCTGGGGAAAAAGACTGAATCTCCCCCCTCGTCCCCTCATGAAAATGCCTCTATAAGATCACCTCAGCCTCCTGCGCTCCAAGGAATAAACTGTCTAACCTCTCTCTCCCTGTAGCTCATGTCCTCGTATCATGGCAACATCCTCGTAAATCTTCTCTGCACCCTTTCCTGCTTAATGACATCCTTCCTAACGCACGGTGACTAAAACGGGACACAATACTAAAAATGCATCTTAGATGTAAATCACTAATCTCCTTGAGGAATGAGCTCTTAAATGCTGGCCTCTTCTCTGACTACTGTTCTGTTTTTGATTGATTAGAAGATACAGCGTGGATAAAGGCCCTTCAGCCCGGCGAGTCCATGACGACCATTGATTACCCGTTCATACTAGTTCTATGTCATTCCACTTTCTCGTCCACTCCCTAAACACTAGGGACAATTTACAGAGGGCCAATTAACCTACAACCCCGCACATCTATGGGATGTAGGAGGAAACTGGAGCACCTGGAGGAAATCCACACTCGCATGGAGCACGTGCAAACTCCACACACAGAGCACCCAAAGTCAGATTGAACCCGGGTCTCTAGTGTGTGAGGCAGCGGCTCTACCAGCTGCCCCGTCGTGTCGCCCGTGAATCGATTGGTTTTGGCTTTTTCAGCACACACTACGTTGCATGTAGTGCTACAGGGAATAGGGTGGTCAAAAAGAGCTTTTAGAGCATCGACCATCAGTATGCAGAATAGAAATTGGGAGGTCATGTTGCAGTTGAGCGAGACGCTGGTGAGGCTGCATTTATAGTGTTGTGTTCAGTTTTGAGTACCATGTTGTAGGAAAGATGTTGTCAAGCTGGAAAGGGTGCAGGGAAGTTACAATGTTTTACGGGCTGAATACAGGCAGGTGAGATTCAGATGGGAAATGTTGGTCGGTGTGGGCAGGTTGGGCTGAAGGGCCTGTTTCTGCACTCTATCACTCTATGACGACAGTCTCAGTAGGTTTGATGTAATACAGTGACAACACCTAATCGTCTCTACTATACTCTAGTTCTGTCTGGCTGCTTAAAGATGCACATGCTTGCTGAGCCAGTGACTATTGTATCCTTTTCCACGGCAACCATGTTAAAAAAATTGTTATTTAGAAGTGCTTAGGTTCTCTTTGTGAGCGGAAAGATTTCTGCACTTGATAACAAAGCTCTGTTTCAATCTTAAAACCATAACCTCTTGTCCTCTTAATCTCCAAAGCCTTTGCTGAAATACAGAGTTAGTTGTTAAGTTCAACAAAAGACAAAATGCTGGAGTAACTCAGCGGGATAAGCTGTACCTCTGGAGAAAAGGAATGGGCGACATTTTGAGTAAATTACATTCCTAATTGCATTCCACAGTAGAGCCAGGCTCTGATCAACAGGCGCAGCACATGAATGATCTTAGTGTATTCATGTATGGAAATCACTCGGTATGGAAATCAGATTAGAATCAAGCACTTGGGCCTTGTTGACCAACCTGAGTCTCGCTGCACACCTGGTACTGCTCCTGACCCTGACTCCAGTTGCATACCTTCTCTCATTCCTCACCCCGAGTCCAGCCTTACACCTGGCCCCCTATTATTCTACCCTGATCATAGCTGCTTACCTGCTTAGGTTCCCAGTGCTGAACGCACCCCTGGTCCCAGCTTTGACTGCACACCAATACTATTCCAGACCTTGACTCTGGATGCACTCTTGGCCTTGCTCCTAGCCCCTCTGCACTGACAATATATCTGGCCCACGCAGAAAGCCCCATATCTGACCCCCTGGACTTAACCTATTATGTTCAAGTCCACATGTGCTTATCTAATGCGGTAATCTTTTATGGGGCACTTCACAGATCAAATTTTGCATAACAAAATTTGCTGCATCCATTGGCTGCCTTATCTAACATGCTAGTTACTTTGTCAAAGAAGTCATCAATTGGTTGAACACAATTTCTCATCCATAAAATTATACTCACTCAGCTGTATAAGTATTCTGTTACCATTTCCTTCATTTTCCAAACAAACTGTCCTGAAGTCATTTTCACTCCCAATATTTTCAGTATTTTGCTGTCTTCCTCAGCTGGGACTTTTCCGAAATGCAAAGTCCAATAACTATATATTTAAGCAATAATATTCTATTTTGTGTGGTTTTGAGAGAACATAATATTTTCTGTGGTATTCATAACACAACGATGATAAAAAGATCTTTGTTTTGATTGCACCTACCAACATGCATACATTATTATATTACAGTTAATATGTACTGATGGTAATTTTTTGTTCGAATGCTCCCCATTCCCAATTACTTTTGCATTGAAGTGATTGAACTCCAAGTGAAGTTTAAATGGGTGATATTCATTATGTGGTTGTTTAGAGTCAGTATCAGCACAATTATTGTATCAAATTTGAATCTTCAGATGTCCTGGTTCAAGCTAAAACTAAAGACAAATAACAACCTCCTCTCACATTCCCTTACAAGTATCTCTGTCACTCCTTTAAAATATGCCCCTTCTTTGAACAAGCTCTTAAACATTGCATCTGAATCTGTTTCCATCTGATTACACTCCTTGAGGATGTTCGTCTACATGTTCAATTAATAAAACAATGATATTGGGGACATTTCTATTCAACCTGTCAAAGGAATTGGGGGGGGGGGGGTTCAGAAATAGTTAGGTAAACAAACATAATAGTTGAGTGGCAAATGACAATAGTGCTACCTTCCCAATATTTAACTGAAGTAAGGAAGTAATGGGTTATGACAGACAGCCTGACACCTTGCATGTCATTTTAATATTACACTTATTCTATCCCCCTGGATATTCCAGATTAATAAATTAACGTTTTGTCAACTAATTACAAATCAATAACATTAGCCAACTCCGAAACACGAAGCGCTGAGCATTGGGATCCAGACATCACGGACAACTGGCCTCAGTTCCCTGCTCACATCTGGCGGTGCTCTCCATCTGAACCAGGGACCACGGAGCATTTTTGAAAGAGGGGGGGCTGAGCGATCGCTGGCCTTGGGGGTATTCGGAGAGGCAGTGGAGTGACCGAGTGGGGGGAGGGTGTGGGAGGGGGCGACGTTATGTAATTTTATGTATTAAAATCATGGTTTAGTGCATTGTAGAAGTCTGATTTCAATGTTTGAAGTATTTTTAAGAGGTAACTTTTTGAGGGGTATCGTTTTCCACTCAAAGGGTGGTGGGTGTATGGAACAAGCTGCCGGAGGAGGTAGTTAAGGCAGGGAGTATCCCAACATTTAGGAAACAGACTGATACATGGATAGGACAGGTTTGGAGGGATATGGACCAAAAGCAGGTAGTGCAGCTGGGACATGTTGGCAGGTGTGGGCAAGTTGCGCTGAAGGGCCTGGTTTCACACTGTATCACTCTATGACTACACTATGCCTCCACCAAGCATGAATGCTTCAAAATCAAGTGGTCGAGTTTTATTGCCATATACTCAAGCATAGAAACATAGAAAATAGGTGCAGGAATAGGCCATTTGGCCCTTCAAGCCAGCACTGCCATTCAATGTGATCCATGGCTGTTCATCTAAAATCAGTACTTCTTTCCTGTTTTTTCCCAATATCCCTTGATTTTGCTAGCCCCAAAAGCTAAATGTAACTCTCTCTTGAAAACATCCAGTGAATTGGCCTCCACTGCCTTCTGCGGGACGGCCAGCATCTCTGGAGGGAAGGAATGGGTGAAGTTTCGGGTCGAGACCCTTCTTCAGCACTTTGCTTACTGCAGCACTTTGTGGCTTTCTTTGACCTAAAACTATTGCCAAATCATTTTGGTGTGTGAATTAATTGTGGGCCTTCTAAAACATTTTTGCTTTGGAGGGAGGTTCCACTAGCCAAGAGGAATGGGTTGAATGTCGTTATCTCGGCCTTTCTATTGTATGGATCAATAAACGCACTGGGTTCAAACACCATGGCCGTTGGCATGGGAAACGTAGTTTGAGCTGGGGGTTGGGACAGGCAGAGTCGGGGAGGGTGATAGGAAAGGGAGTGGGTTGAGGGTGGGGAGAGTATCGAAAGATGCAACTGTGCACCAAATTCAAGCTGAAAAGAGTGCAGAGAAGACTTACGGGGATGTTTCCAGGACTCGAGAGCCTGACCTATAAGGAGAGGTTGTGCAGACAAGGACTCTATTCCTTGGAGCGCTGGAGGATGAGGGATGATCATATAGAGATGTACAAAATTCATGAGGGGAATAGATTGGGTAGAAGCACAGAGTCTCTTGCCCAGTTGGGGAACCGAGAACCAGAAGCCATAGGTATAAGGTGAGGGGGGGAGATATTTGACTTTATCACACAAGGGGTGGTGGTTGTATGGAACAAGCTGCTGGAGGAGGTAGTTGAGGCAGGGACTGTTGCATCATTTATGAAACATTTAGACAAGTACAAGGTTGGGACCGGTTTAGAGGGATATGGGCCAAACACAGGCAGGTGGGACTAGTGTAGATGAGGCATGTTCTCGGTGTGGGCAAGTTGGGCTGAAGGACGCTGTGTGCCTCTGCCTCCAAATGTCTCGCGTCACCAACGCATTCACATTCACGGTTATCTTGGTCACCGCTGGCGTGACCCAGGGTTCACATCTTCCTCGCTTTGTCACGGCTCATCTCCAGGGAGAAATTTGAAAAAAACATATTTTGTTATTACAAAGGCATTACCATTTCACTTCTGACGTTTCTATCTGCTGAATTTACACACAAAGTTGGGTGACGAGCAAAACAAAGCAGCTGGTTTAAGTTTAGGCTTATTATTGTCAAGTTTATTATTGCTTGAAAGCGAGCCAGACTGGGGAACAGCTTCTTCCCCTGTGTTAACAGGCTTCTGAACGGTCCTTCCATAAGCCGGGGTACTGTTCGATTCACCTCTACCCCATTGCGGACATTAGAATTACTGCGTTACAATGCTGAGAACTACATTCTGCACTCTGTATCTTCCCCTTTGCTCTACCTATGGTACCTGAGTTTGAACTGATTATATCTATGTAAGGTATATCTGATATGTTTGGATAGCAAGCACATGTGACTAGAAAAACTAAACCTAAATTGGTACTAAGCTTTGTTTTGCTGTTATCCACTCATACAAAGGGACGGCACAGCGGTAGAGTTGCTGCCTTAGAGAGCCGAGTTCAATCCTGACTACGGGTGCTGTCTGTACGGAATTCATTTGTTCTCCCTGTGACCAGGCAAGTATTTCCGGGTGCTCCGGTTTCCTCCCGCACTACCAAGACGTGCAGGTTTGTAAGTGAATTGGCTTCAGTAAAAATTGTAGATTGTCCCTAGCGTGTAGGATAGTGCTAGTGTACAAGGTGGTCGCCGGTCTGCACGGACTCGGTGGGCCGAATGCCCCATTTCCCCGCTGTATCTCTCAAACTAAATCATACTGTATGTACATCAATATCAAACTAAAGTCCAATGAGTAGAGCAAAGGGGAAGATCCAGAGTACAGAATATAGTTTAGATTTATTATAGTCAAGAAGCTGTTTCTAAGTCTGGTAGTGCGGGTTTTCAAGTTTGCGTATCTTCTGCCCGACGGGAGAGGGGAGAAGAGGGAATGACCGGGGCGTAAGTGGTCCTTGATTATGTGGGCAGCTTTCCCGAGGCAGTGTGAAGTGTCGATGGTCTGAGCGATAGACTGGGCTACATCCACAACTCTCTGCAATTTCTTTGCGGTCTCGCGCAGAAATGTCGCCAAACCACGCTGTGATGCAACACAAAATGTGTTGGAAGGAACTGCAGATGCTGGTTTAAACCGAAGATAAACTCAAAAAGCTGGAGTAACTCAGTGGGACAGGCAGCATCTCTGGAGAGAAGGAACGGGTGATGTTTCAGGTCGACCCGAAATATCACCCATTCCTTCTCCCCAGAAATGCTGCCTGTCCCGCTGAGTTACTCCAGCTTTTCGTCCATCCGTGATGCAACCCGAACGGATGCGTTGTACCGGGCATCAGCGTGTGAGTGTGTGTATCTGTGCATGTCTGCGCTTGGGGCAAATGGGGGGGGGGGAAAGGCTTGTGTGGGATTTCACATGTCAGCGTGTTACTGAATGGCAGGGCAGCCTTGAAGGGCCAAATGGTCTGCTGTTCTGTCATAATTCGTGTCATAGGAGCAGATTTTAGCCAATCTGTCCATCGAGTCTACCCTCCCAATGGTGATCTATCGTTCCCTCTCAACCGCATTCTTCTGTCCTCTCCCCATAACCCCTGACGCCCGTACTAATCAATAACCTCAATCTCCGCCATAAAAATATCCATTGACTTGGCCTCCACAACTTGTCTGTGGCAATGAATTGCACAAATTCACCACCCTCTGTCGAAATAAATTCCTCCTCATCTGCTTTCTAAAGATATGTCCTTTTATTTTGCGGTTGTGCCCTCTGGTCCTAGACACTCCTTCTGGTGGAAACATCCTCTCCACATCCACTCTGTCCAGGCCCCATCCATCTGCAGTTGCAGGATGTTAACTCATCGATCATTTTCTTATGTCTCGCTTGTAGTTCTACGGAGAAGTGCCGGAGAACAGGTTTGATATCATCGTGGCAAACCTGACGGTGACGGACAAAGACCAGCCCCACACGGACGCGTGGAACGCGGCCTACAGGATCATCGGCGGGGACGCGGCGGGACACTTCATCATCCCCACTGATCCCAACAGTAACGATGGCCTGGTCACCGTGGACAAGGTGAGTACAGATGGAAGTGCGTGGAGAGGGTCTTGCCTCACTCCAACTCTTAACATGGAACTAGTGTGAACGGGTGATACATGGTCAGCATGGACTCGGTGGGGTGATGGGCCTGTCTCTATGCTGCATCCTTAAAATACTTAGCTGAATAGGTTGTTGATTAGTACGGGTGTCAGGGGTTATGGGGAGAAGGCAGGAGAATGGGGTTGAGAGGGAAAGATAGATCAGCCATGATTGAATGGCGGAGTAGACTTGATGGGCCGAATGGCCTAATTCTGCTCCTGCATCTTATAAACTGAAGCAGACTGACCAATGTGGACTTTTTCAGTACGGGTTTTTTAGGTGTTCTATTGTCATATGTCCGAACTGGAACAATGAAATTCTTACTTGCAGCAGCACAACAGATATGTAAACACAGTATACTCTGTAAAACCCAAAATAAAAATCTACTAAGTTCAGTTTCTAAACAAACACATGATAATAATACAAGGCAAAAGCAATGGCCCCCAGTTACAAAGTTCAAAGTTTCAAAGGTCACTTTATTGACACTTGTACCAATTAAAGAACAGTGAAACTCGAATTGCCATACAGCCATGCTAAAAAAAAGCAACAAGACGCATAACTTCATAAAAGTTAACATAAACATCCACCACAGTGGATTCCCCACATACCTCACGATGATGGAAGGCAATAAAGTCCAATCTTCTTCCTCATTCTCCCGCGGTCGGGGCAGCCGAACCGTCCGCAGTCGGGGCGGTCGAAGCTCCTGCGGCTTGGAGCTCCCAAAGTCAGTCTCTAACCAGGGACCACGAGCTCCACGATGTTAAGTCCGCAGGCTCCCGCGGTTGGAGCTCCCGAAGTCAGTCTCCAGCAGAGGCCACCAGCTCCTCGATGTTAGGCCGCAGTGCGGACGGAGATACGATATGGGAAAGCAATTGTATCTCCGTCGAGGTAAGAGATTTTAAAAAGTTGCCTCACGCCCCCTCACACATAAAACAAGAACACTAAAACATCCATTTAACATAATTTAAAAAAACAAAGCAGGATGGGACAGACAGACTGTTGGCGAGGCAGCAATTAATTGCTGGTGCCACCCAGTGGTTCCGGGGTTATTCGGAGGTTGTATAAGAGCCTGGTAGACACAAAATGCTGGAGTAACTCAGCGGGACAGACAGCATCTGTGGAGAGAAGGAATAAACGACATTCCGGGTCGAGACCCTTCTTCAGACTGATGTCAGGGGAGGTGGCGGGACAAAGATTGAATGTAGTCGGAGACAGTAAGGCTAGTGGGAGAGATGGGAAGGGGATGGAGAGAGAAAGCAGGGGCTATCTGAAGTTAATGTTCCTATCTGAAGAAGGGTTTTGGCCCGAAACGTTGCCTATCTCGCTCCATAGATGCTGCTGCACCCGCTAAGTTTCTCCAGCATTTTGTGTACCCTTAATGTTCATACTGCTGGGGTGGAAACTACCCAAGCAAAATATGAGGTGCTGCTCCTCCAATTTGCGCTGGGCCTCACTCTGACAATGGAGGAAGCCCAGGACAGAAAGGCCATTTGGAATGGGAGGGGGACTTAAAGTGCTTTGCCATTGGGAGATCAGTTGGGTTTTGTATAAGAGCCTGATGGTTGTAGGGTAGAAGCATCTCCTGAAACTGGACATTAGTTTTCGGGCTCCAGTACCTTCTTCCCGATGGCAGGAGCAAAATGAGGGCATGGCCAGGGTGGTGTGGGTCTCTGATGCTGGCTGCCTTTTTGAGGCTGCAACTCCTGTAAATCCCTTTGATGGCAGTTTGGGGCTCATTTGGAGATTGTAGTATTTAATAGCCTGATTCAGGCTGTATGGAAGAAACTGTTCCTGAACATTACCGATTTTGGGCTAGTATACTACCACCTCGATAGCAGGAGATACAGCACAGAAACCGGCCCTGCGGCCCACCGAGTCCGCACCAACCAGCGATCCTAGCACCATCCTACACACATAGGAACAATTTACAACGCCATGCAGACAGCACCCATAGTCAGGATCGAACTCGGGTCTCTGGCGCTGTAAGGCAGCAGCTCACAAGTTATAGGAGTAGAATTAGGCCATTCGGCCCATCGAGTCTACTCTGCCGTTCAATCTTCTTCTTGCGTTTGAGGCAGCAGAGGTTATGTAGCCAGTTCACTCATGCCTGATCTCTGTCTCCTGATCCCATTTTCCTGCCTTCTCCCCTTGACACTCCACCGCTGCGCCACTCAAATGAGATATTCCTTGAAATGTAGCAGCTATAGTAGTTGAACTAATGGGTGATTTCACAATGAGCCCCCGCAGGCTCTGATGTGATGGGAACTGGTTTAACACATCCATGGTGATAGTTGATGGATAAATATTGCCATTGAACACCAGGGGGAGCAGTCGAGCAGCGGCATATCCATAGTCCCAGTTCAATAAAACGTGTGGCGAACAAACCTGCTTCACAATGCAATGAAATTAGGCTTCTCTTTGTGTAAGAACTAACTATAGGTGCTGGTTTACACCGAAGGTAGACACAAAAAGGTGGCACGGTGGTGCAGCAGTAGAATTGCTGCCTTACAGCACCAGAGACCCGAGTTCGATCCTGAGTACGGGTGCTGTCTGTACGGAGTTTGCATGTTCGCCCTGTGAACTTGTGGGTTTTCTCCAGTTTCTTTACACACTGCAGAAACGCACAGGGTTTGTAGGCTAATTGGTTTGGTTAAATTGTCTCTAGTGTGTAACATAGTGCTGGTGTAGGGGGGTCGCAGGTCACTGGGGTCTCAGGTCAGGCAGCATCTCTGTAAAAAAGAAATAGGTGACGATTAAGATGGGGGTTTTTTAAGACATTTGAGGCAGTTACATGGGTAGTTTAGTTTAGACTGCAGAGTGTTTAGATTTTTGAGATTTACAGTGGGGAAGCAGCCCCTTCGGCCCACCGAGTCCGTGCGGTCAGCAGTACTATAGCACTCTGTACAGTAACAATATCCTACACTCGAGGGACAATTTACAATTTTACCAGAGCCAATTAACCTACAAACCTGTACGTCTTTGGGGTGTGGGAGGAAACCGGAGCACCGGGAGAAAACCTATGTGGTCACAGGGAGAACATGGTCGGGATCCAACCTGGGTCTCTGGCACTTTAAAGCTGCACATCTACCGCTGCGCCACCGTGTAGAGATACAAAATGGAAAACGCGCCCTCCAATTGAGATAAATACAACCGTCAAACTCAAACACAACAGATAAAACTAAGTGAAAGAGACAGAGAGCAGAATATAGGTCTCAGCATCAGTTCCAGAGACAAAGTCCAATGTCCACAACGGGGTGGAGGTGAATCGGACAGAACCCTAGCTTACGGAAGGACCGTTCAGAAACCTGATAACAGAGGGGAAGAAGCTGTTCCTGAAGGGGCTGTCCCACTGTACGAGCTAATTCAAGAGCTCTCCCGAGTTTAAAAAAAAATCAAACTCGTGGTAAGCACGTAGAATGTACGGAGCGAGTACGTCGGAGCTCGGGACGTCTCTTACCGGCTCGTATCGCTAACGGCAGGTACTCGGGAAGACTTGTGAAGATTTTTCAACATGCTGAAAAATGTCCACAAGGGTCCCGAGTACCTACGAGCGGCTATTACCGTAATTCTCCGAGTTCGAATCAGGGGAAACTCGGGAGAACTTTTGAATTAGCTCATAAAAGTGGGACAGGTCCATTAGTCTAGTGGTGTGCGCTTTCCAGCTTCTGTATCTTCTGCCAGAAGGGGCAGGGAGAAGGAGGAATAACTGGGGTGGGACAAGTCTTTGATTATGTTGGCTGCTTTTCTGAGGCAGCGTGAAGTGTAGATGGGGTCAGTGGTGGGGAGTCTGGTCTGTGTGATGGACTGGTCGTACAAGTGCTGGGCGAGTGTATTGTATTGATTGATTTGTGTATTCTTGTGGGCCGCGCTATTTTTTTTTAAACCCTCTTTCCTCCTCTCCTCTCTTCACTCCCCTCTCTCCCCCCTCCCCCCCCCCCCCCCAGCCGATAGACTACGAGAGTAACCGAGCCTTTGTGCTGACGGTGATCGCTGAGAACCAGGTGTCCCTGACCAAGGGCATCCAGCTCCCCCCTCAGTCCACCGCCACCGTCTCCATCACCGTCATCGACGTGAACGAGAGCCCGCGCTTCGTGCCCAACCCCAAGGTGGTCCGGCAGCAGGAGGGTCTGCCCGAGGGCAAGGTGGTCACCTTCTTCACCGCTGAGGACCCCGACCGATACATGCAGCAGACCATGAGGTACGTCAGCCCCCGTCTCTGGGGTGCAGTGGTGTGGGGACCACAGGGGGCCATTGTGCCCAGCATACAATGTCCGATGTTGAGGGATAGACTTGATAGAAGTGTATCAAGGGGCGTATATATATATATATATATATAAAGACATATCACTGGGCGTATATATGCAGATATATCACGGGGCGTATGTATATAAAGATATATCACGGGGCGTATATATTAAGGTATATTAAGCTTATGTAAAGATATATCAAAGGGCGTGTATAGAGACATGCCATGGGGCATATATCACGGGGTGCATATAAAGATATATTAAGGGACATGTAAAGATGTATCAAGCGGAATATATATATACATACATAAAGGGGCATATAATGGTGTATAAAGGGGCATATATATAAAGGGGTATAAGTAAAGATGGGTGTAAAGGCATGTATAAAGGGGGCATATAAAAAGATATATAAAGGGACGTATATAAAGGGGAGTATGTTAAGAAGTGTATAAAGGGGAATATATTAATAGAATATTGACTGGCCTTGAGGGGGATAACATATATTGCCTGAAGTAGATTTCATATTGCCCGAGTCGAAGACGAGGGCATATGGATCTAGTGAGGGCAATATATGTGTATCCCCCGAAAGAGGACAGTCAATATTGTTATTATTACCCATATCAGACATCTAGGGAAAATCTTCTGTCAAAAGTCGCGGCAGGAGGCTGCCATTTTGCTTGTTTTGTCGAGAACAAATTCTAAATTTCCACGCAGCGTCACATTGCCAAGTTCCCGGATGTGAGCCCAGGGGGAATATAAGACTATATTTACCACTGTTTTAACACGTAAAGTCCTAGGCATTCGCAAGAAAGGGGAATACCCCCTGTTAACCTGCTGGCACTCAAACGAAGGGAATACAATTTTGTAAAAGCATAGCTCAGATGTGTGATATGGGTAATAAAAAAGGTATATAATGTATAAAAGTATATGAGAGGCGCAGACGGCGGTGGAGGGTGTCGCTTTGAGTGAGAGGGCGACAGTGGTGTGGGCCTGGAGCACACTGCCAGGTTTGGTGGGGGAGGCAGATATAATGGTGGTGTTTAAGAGGCTTTTGGATAGACACATGGAAGTGCAGGGAATAGAGAGATATTGATCATATGCAGGCAGAGGAGATCCTGTCTGGCATCCTTTACGGCACGGCCATTGTGGGCCGAAGGGCCTGTTTGCTGTGCTGTACTGTTCTAGGTTTTACACAACAATGTACAGCACAGTATCGGGCCCGGTCCACAATGCACGTACCGAACATGATGCCAGGTTAAGGGGGCGGCACAGGGCAAAGCTGCTGCCTCACAGCCTCAGAGACCCGGGTTCGATCCTGACTACGGGTGCTGACTAGAAAGGAGTTTGCACAATCTCCCTGTGACCACTTGGGTTTGCTCCGGGTGCTCCGGTTTCCTCCCACACTCCAAAGACGTGCAGGTTTGTAGGTCAATTGGCTTCTGTAAAATTGCCCCCCAGTGTGCAGGCAGTGGGTGAGAAAGTGGGATAACATAGAACTAGTGTGACTGGGGAATTGATGGTCGAAATGGGCTCGGTGGGCCTAAAGGTGTAGAAAGGAACCAACTGGTCCTTGAGGTGTAAGCTATCGTCTTCCTTGTTTCTCAGATACTCCAAGCTGTCGGATCCAGCCAACTGGCTCAAAATCGACCCCCTCCGTGGACAAGTTACGACAATCGGCGAGCTGGACCGTGAATCACCGTTCGTTAGGAATAACATGTACAACGCCACCTTCCTGGCATCGGACAACGGTACGTTCTAACGCTCCGTGGCGTCTCGGCAATGAGTGGGGCGGTAATCAAAATGCTGCCCCTTTAGTGTTTAAAGATGCAGCGTGGAAACAGGACCTTCAGCCCACCGAGCCCACGCTGACCATCGATCACCCCGTCCACTCTAATTCAATGTGTAGGAAGAAACTACAGATGCTGGTTCACACTGAAGAGAGACACAAAAAGCTGAAGTAATTTAGTGGGTCTGGCAGCATCTCTGGGGAAAAGGAATCGATGACGTTTTGGGTCAGGACCCTTCTTCAATTGTCTTTTCCTTCCACACATGCTGCCTGACCCACTGAGTTGCTCCAACACTTAGTATTTTGCTTTAGATTCCGACATCTGCAGTTCTTTGTGTCTACTTAGGATAACAGAACTAGTGTGAGTGGGTGATCAACGGTCGGCGAGGACTCGGTGGGTGGAAGGACTTCTTTTCACGCTGTATCTTTCAATCCATCAAATCGATTTTTCTTTGGTTTTCCTCCGTGGCCAAACAACTAGATTATGGAACGATCTCCAGTATCCCTCTGTACATCAATGCTGTTAAGGATCTTGACATTAATTGTATGTTTTTCTCCCAAAGTGCAACACCTCACAAGCAGGATTAAACTCCATCCGCCATTTCTCTGCCCATTTCTGTAGCTGACCTATATCCCGCTGTGTACTTTGACAGCCTTCCTCACAGTCCGAGACCCCAGCAATCTTGGTGTCAACTGCAAACTTACTAACCAACCTGCCTACGTTTACGTTCAAGTCATTTATGTATATCACCAACAGCAGAGTTCCCACGTCAAGTCGCCAAGTTTATTCGTCACATACACATATGAGATGTGCAGTGAAATGAAAAGTGGCAATGCTTGTGGTTTGTGCAAAAAAAAAAAAAACTACAAAACAGAATGCAACAGAATCACATATTACATATTTGTGGGAGGAAAAAAAAACAAAAACAGCTATTTTAAAAAGACACCACACAACAGTAGAATGGTCCAGTAAAGTTAGTCCCTGGTGAGCTAGGAGTCTACAATCCTATTGGCCTCTGGGAAGAAACTCCTTCTCATCCTCTCTGTTCTCGCAGCATGGCAACGGAGGCGTTTGCCTGACCGTAGCAGCTGGAACAGTTGCAGGGGTGGAAGGGGTCTCCCATGATATTGTTCACTCTGGAGCTGCACCTTCCTGCAGGGGGCGCTTGTAGTTCCCACAGTGCGTTTGGCCGAACGCACTACTCTCTGCAGAGCCTTCTTGTCCTGGGCAGAGCAATTCCCAAACCAGATTGTGATGTTGATCCCTGCGGGACTCCAGTGCTCACAGACCTCCAGCCTGAATATTGTCCTTCCACCACAACCCTCTGTCCTCTGTCAATAAGCCAATTCCAAATGCACAAGACCCAGTCGCTGTCAGTCCCATACATGGAACAATATAGCACAGGAACAGGCACTTCTGCCAGCAATGTTTATGTCGAACTTGATGCCAGGTTAAACTAATATCATCTGCTTGCACGTGATTCATATTGTATTTACTATCACATCAGCCTCGTCCGCAACCCCTGGCAATGCGTTCCAGGCACCCACTACTCTGCAAAACAAAAACTTGCCCCGCACGCCACCTTTAACCTTTTCCCCTCACCTTAAGCTATATCCTCTAGTGTTGGACATTTCCACCCTTGGTAAAAAGATACTGACTTTCTACCCTGTTGATGCCTTGCATCATTTAATGTGCTTTAGAGATCCAGCGGGGAAACTGGCCCTTCGGCACACCGAGCCCGTGTCGACCAGTGATCACCCCATACACTAGCACCATCCTACACACTGGGGACAGTTTACGGAAAACAATTAAGTATGTTTTTAGAGTGTGGGAGGAAACCGGAGCACCCAGAGAAAACCCACGTGGTCACAGGGCGAATGTGCAAATTCCAATAATCCATGAAACCCTCTAATCCTGGCAGCATTCTGGTAAAACTCCTATGCGCCCTCTCCAAAGCCTACTGATTTTAGCAGTAATGGGGCAGCCAGAACTACACGCCTTAGGGGATGTCATCAAACGCATTACTAAAATCCATGTGACAACAAACAGCTTAGTTTATTGTCATATGTACCAAGATACAGTGACAAGATGTTTAGTTGCGTGCTAACCAGTCAGCGGACAGAGTATACATATTACAGTCGAGCCCTCCACAGTGTACAGATACACGATAAAGGAAATAACGTGAATAATGTTTAGTGCAAGATAAAGTCCGATCAAAAATAGTCCGAGGGTCTCCAATGAGGTAGATGGTAGGTCAGGACCACTCTCTAGTTGTTGGTATGATGGTTCAGTTGATAATATCTGGGAAGAAACCGCCCCTGAATCTGGAGGTGTGCGTTTTCCCACTTCTGTACCTCTTGCTGGGTGGGTGAGGGGAGAAGAGGGTGTGACTGGTCCTTGATTTATGCTGGTGACCTTGCTGAGGTATCGTGAAGTGTAGATGGAGTCAACGGAAGGGAGGCTGGTTGGTGTTATAGTCTGGCTGCGTCCACAATTCGCTGCAATTTCTTGCGGTCTTGGATGGAGCTGTTCCCAGACCATGCTGTAATGTTTAACTGAGTTAAGAAATTAACCAGAGGTTATTCACAGGCTACATTCCCTTCCAGATTGGTTCCGTTGCAGTTTGCGCCAGTGTGAGTGTGAATGAGAGCTGGGCCGTTTCTGCTGTGGCGTTTGTAGTGTTCTTGAGCTGTGCCCAGTCTCCTTGGAAGCAAAGCCTCTCTGGGGTGGGCGAGGATGTGTTTTTACTATGTACAGCACACGAACAGGCCCTTCGGCCCACAATGTCCATGCTGAACATAACCCATATCCCTCCATTTCCTGCATATCCATGCGTCTGTCTGAAAACCACCTATCATATCTGCCTCCGCCACCATCCCCGGCATCCTGTTCCAGGCACTGACCACCCGCCGTGTGAAAAAACTTGCCCCGCACATCGCCTTTAAACTTTGCTCCTCTCGCCTCTTAAAGCTATGTCCCTCTAGTATTTGATATTTCAGTCATGGGGGGGGAAAGGTTCTGACTGTCTACCATATCAATGCCTCTCATAATTTAGTACACTTCTATCAGGGCTCCATGCAACCTCTGACATTCCAGAGAAAATAATCTAAGTCTGTCCAACCTTTCCCCGTAGCTCAAACCCTCTAATCAATGTATGGTTCTGGTAAACCTCCTCTGCACCCTCGCCAAAGAATCCACTTAAGTTTTAGTTTTTAGTTTAGAGATACGGCGCAGAAACAGGCCCTTCGGCCCACCATGGCCATGCTGACCAGCGATCACACCCTACACTAGCCCTATCCGACACACCAGGGGCAATTTATACAAGCCAATTAACCAAAACGGTCACGGGGAGAACATACAAACACCGTACAGACAGCACCCGTAGTGGGGATCGAACCCGGGTCACTAGCACTGTGAGGTAGCGAGGATACTGCTGTGGCACTGTGCCGCCCTTAAAAAGGGAGTTTGCCCAGGAGACCGTTCATGCCCTTCAGCCTCAAGATCTGTGCTGGACTTGCTTGTAAAGTATAATCCCTCAAATATTGCGGCAGCAGTAGAGCTGTTGCCTTGCAGTGCCAGAGACCCGCGTTAGATCCTGACTACGGCTGCTGTCTGTATGGAGTATGCACGTTCTCCCCGTGACCTTCGTGGGTTTTCTCGGGTATCTTCAGTTTCCTCCCACATTGTAAAGTCGTACAGGTTTGTAGGTTACCTGGCTTGATGTAATTATAAATTGTCCCTAATGTGTATAGGATTGTGTTAGTGTGTGGGGCCCGCAGACCCAGTGGGCTGAATGGCCTGTTTTCACACTCTATTTCTCAACTCCGCTGCACAATGTGAGCTGCTTGTGTGAACAGTTTGTTTCTGGTTTACCTTAACCCTCCTTAGTTTGCTGAGTGCTCGAAAAAACACTTAATCTGAGATAACAAACTTGTTTGAAGTGATTTTTGTCTTAAGCAAACTTTTGTTATATTGTGAATTGAATTGAATGATACCACAAGGAAACAGGTCCTTCAGCCCCACGAGCCCACACAGACTAGAGATCACCCGTTCATAAGTAGTTCTATCATATCCCTCTTTCACATCCACTCCCTACACACTAGGGGTAATTTACAGTGGCCAGTTGATTTACAGACCCGCATGTCTATGAGGTGTGGGAGGGATCCGGAGCACCCTGTGGGTCTCTGGCGCTGTAAGGCAGCAACTCTGCTGCTGCACCACTGTGCTGCCCTTTCACTTCCTCCAGAGATGCTGCCCGGCCCGCTGAGTTACTCCTGCCCTTTGTGTCTATTTTTGGTATAAACCAGCATCTGCAGTCACTTGCGTTTAGACCTCCCCTTTGTTTGATGGCAGCGTAACAGTTTCTCCCCACAAATGAGAGGAATCGATCGGGTAGACACACAGTCTTGCCTGGAGATGGGGAATTGAAAACCAGAGGACATAGTTTTAATGGTGAAGGGGGATAGATTTAATAGGATTTGAGTTGTAACTTTTTCACGCAAAAGGTATTGGGTGTATGGGCCGAGCTGCCAAAGGAGGTAGTTGAGGCAGGGACTATCACAACGTTTAAGAAACGTTACGACAGGTACGTGGATGGGACGGGTTTGGAGGGACATGGACCAAAGACAGACAGGTGGGACTGATGTAGATGGGACATGTTGGTCAGCATGGGTAAGTTGGGCCGAAGGGCCTGTTTCCGCACTGTATGACTCTCTTACCGCCCCCCGTTGCGGTGAGTTCTCTCTAACATGAAGTTAACCCTCTCTGCTGCTCCGCAGGCATCCCTCCAGCGAGCGGGACGGGCACGCTGCAGATTGTGCTGCTGGATGACAACGACAACGCTCCCCAGGTCTCTCCACAGGAGGTGTCTATCTGCGAGAGGCCCGAGCCCAACGCCATCAACATCACCGCCATCGATCTCGACATCGAACCCAACACCGGCCCCTTCGTCTTCGAGCTGCCCGCCACGCCAGAGGACGTGCGACGCAACTGGACCATAACCCGCCTCAACGGTGAGGGTGCCAGGCGCGTCCAATCTCCGCCACTCCTGCCTCAATCACTCCGCTCCCAAAGCCCTTTGGGACCGAGAAGATGTAGTCAGAGTTGGTTTGTTGTCACGTGTACTGAGGTGCAGTGACAAGCTTTTTGTTGCGTGCTATCCAATCAGCGGGAAAACTATGCATGATTACAATCGAGCCGTCCACAGTGTACAGGGCAAAGGGAATAACGTTTAGTGCAAGATAATGTCCAGTAAATTTCTCCCTGTGGGTAGGTTTTCTCCGGATGCTCCGGTTTGCTCCCACACCCCAAAGACAAACAGGTTTGTAGGTTAATTGGCTTCGGTAAAATTGTAAATTGTCCCTAGTGTGTAATATAGTGCTACTGGATGGGGTGATCGCTGGCCGGCGAAGACTCGATGGGCCGAAGGGCCTGTTTCCATGCTTTATCTACAGGCTGAAAGTTGGTCTTGGCATCATGTTGGGCACGGACATTGTGGGCCGAAGGGCCTGTTCCTGTGTTGTGCTGTTCTATGTAAAAACAAGGATGCAGATGCAGGCAGCATCTCTGGAAAACATGGTCTGAAGTCTAAAGAAGAGTCCCGACCTGAAAAATCACCTAGCCATGTTCTCCAGAGATGCTGCCTGACCCGCTGAGTTAATCCAGTTCTTTCCGGACTGTACTTTATTTGACTGATTACGCTGCCTGGAAAACCAGTTCCCACCGTTATGAAGGTGCCTAACTCAAAAATTCATAGTCATACAGTGTGGAAACAGGCCCCTTGGCCCAACTTGCCTACACCAAACAACATGCCCCATCTACACCCGTCCCATCTGCCTGCTTTTGGCCCATATCCCTCCAAACCTATCTTATCCATGTACCTGTCTAAATGTTTCTTGAAGTTTGTGATAGTACCTGCCTCAACTACCTTCTCCGACAGCTCGTTTCATACACCCACCACCCTTTGTGCAAAATCTTTACCACGCAGAGTCCCTATTAAATCTTTCGCCCCTCACCTTAAACCTATGTCCTCTGGTTCTCGACGACTCTACTTGATCGTTTCTGCGCAATATCTCTGAACTAAACTAATCTGTATTCACCGCTCGCTCTCTCTTCCAACCTGCAGGAGATTACGCCCAGCTGAGCCTGAAGATCGGGATGCTGGACGATGGCATCTATGACATCCCCATCATGATCATAGACTCGGGGAACCCTCCTCTCTCCGCCACCTCTGTGCTGTTGATCAAGGTCTGTCCGTGCAACGAAAACGGGGACTGCACTTCAGCGGAGGCCATTGTCGCGGCGGGCCTGGGCACTGGAGCCATCATCGCCATTCTGCTGTGCATCATTATCTTGCTGAGTGAGTTCCCATTCGTCTGTTATCCCCCCCCGTGCACCGAGGCACAGCGAAACGCTTTCCTCTTGCCTGCTATCCAGTCAGCGGAACGGCCAAGTTCGTGACCACCCAACTTCCGTTCTCCATGCTCTGACTGATGAAGGCCAACGTGCCGAAAACCTTCTTGACCATCCTATCTATCTGCAATTCAACTCCCCCTCCCATTCCACATCCGACCTCTCGGTCCTGGGCCTCCTCCACGGCCAGAGTGAGCAACACCGCAAGCTGGAGGAACAGCACCTCATATTCCGCTTGGGGAGTCTGCATCCTTTGGGCTTGAATATTGAATTTTCTCAATTCTGTTAACCCTTGCTGTCTCCTCCCCTTCCCACCTCTCCCTCGGCCCTCGGGCCCTGGCATTCCCTCTATCTCTATCTCCCTCCCCCACCCCAGTCGCACCAGCTTCTCATTTTCACACCACAAACAGCTTACAATGGCTTGTTCCCTTTATCACCGATACTTTTTTGCATATCTTTCACTCATTGTTCCTTATCTCTCCACATCACCGTCTATATCTCTCGTTTCCCTGATCCCTGACCAGTCTGAAGAAGGGTCTCGACCCGAAACGTCGCCTATCTCCTTCGCTCCTTAGATGCTGCTGCACCCGCTGAGTTTCTCCAGCTTTTTGTGTATCCCTATCTATCTGTGACCCCACTTTCAAGGAGCCGTGCACCTGCCTTCATAGACCCTTCTGGTCTATAATCCCCAGAGCCCTACCATTCACTGTGAATGTCCTGCCCTGGTTTGACTTCTCAAAATGCAACACCATGCACGTATCTATATTCAACTTCAACCATTCAACCCAGATGCATAACTGACCAGGATCCTGCTGCAATTTTCTCATCACCTTCTTCAGGTTCATACGGGTCGAGGAGCAGAATCAGGCCATTCAGCCCTCAAGTTCACTTTGCCATTCAATCACGGCTGATCCATCTTTCCCTCTCAACCCCATTCTCCTGCCTTTGCCTCATAGCACCTGACACCTATGCTAATGTAGAATCTATCAATCTCCACCTTAAAGATATCCATTAACTTGGCCTCCACATCCTTCTGTCCATGATTGCAATTGAGCCATCCACAGTGTACAGACACACGATAAAGGGAATGACGTTTAGTGCAAGATAAATCCAGTGAAGTCCGATTAAAGCTGCTCCGAGGGTCTCCAATGAGGTAGATGGGAGGTCAGGACTGCTCTCTGGTTGTTGGTGGGATGGGTTGAGTTGCCTGATAACAGTTGGGAAGAAACTGTCCCTGAATCTGGAGGTGTGCGTTATCACTCTTCTGTACCTCTTGCCTGATGGGAGAGGGGAGAAGAGGGAGTGGCCGTGGTGAGACTGGTCCTCGATTATGCTGGTGGCCTTGCCGAGGCAGCGTGAAGTGTAGATTGGCTGGTTTGTAAATTGGCAAGACGGCACCAAGATTGCTGGCTTGCAGACTGTGTGGTCTGTGACCTGTGGAGTTCATCGAGGATTTGTGCTGTTTGTAAATTATAGAAATGACTATTATAGGGAGGCAGTAATAGAGTTACTGCCTTAATGGCGCCACAGACTCTGGTTCAATCTAGACTACGGATGCTGTCTGAGTGGAGTTTGTACGTTCTTCCTGTGACCGCGTGGGTTTTCTCCGGGCGCTCCCGTTTCCTCGCACACTCCAAAAGACGTGCGGGTTTGTACGTTAATTGTCTTTGGTAAAATTGTAAATTGTCCCCAGTGTGTAGGGTAGTGCTTGCGTCGCTGGTCGGCACGGACTCGCTGGGCCGAAGGGCCTGTTTCCACACTCCATCTCTAGAGTCTAATGTAAAAGACATAAATAGAGACGTGAACATTGGGTTGGTTGGTAAGTTTGCAAACCACACCAAGATTGCTGGGTTCACGCACTCACTGTGTGGTCTGTGGCCTGTGGAGTTCCGCAGGGATGTACTATATATATTATATATATATATATATATATTTATATATATGACTTGGACGTGAACATTGGGTTGGTTGGTAAGTTTGCAAACCACACCAAGATTGCTGGGTCGGCGGACTGTGGGTCCATTACGTTCCCCCCTGGCCCTCCACGATAAGTACAAAAGTGCAACAATTATAGAATAAGGATAGTGGTAGTCACACAAACAGTAGCCACGTTTCTGGTGCCAACAAAGGTTCAGAGTTTGTAAGAGTGCAGTCTCATCTTGGCCTTCAAGGCCCGTTATCCTGGCGGCACCCATGTTCGCCTCCGACCGCCACCATCGTGAAACGTTGTGGCAAACACGGGGCCAAGTTAAACTGGTCCCGTCTGCCTGCACGTGAGCCATATCCCTCCATTCCATGCATGTGCATGTGCCTATCTAAAAGCCTCTTAAATGCCACGATCGTATCTGCCTCCACCACTAACCCTGGCAGCGACCACCCCCTTTAAAAAAAAAACCTGCCCCGCACATCCCCCTCTCACCTTCGAGCTATGCCCTCTGCTGTTTGACATGTCCAGCCCAGTTCTGCCTTTGATTGTGTCTCTACTAATTTTATATGCTTCTATTGTCCCTTCTCAACTGTCGTCACGCTTAGTTTCACTGTTTGTGTCCACTCGTTATCACCACCACCACAGCCAACAATGGACCATTGTGGGCTCCATCTTTCCTTGATCATCGTTGCTGGCTTTGATTTGTCCTGTTGCATATCTTTTATTTATTTGTTCTTTGTACCTTTTCATGTCTCTTGTTTCCCACTCCGGAAGAAGGGTTGCGACCCGAAACATCACCTATTCCTTTTCTCCAGAGAAACTGCCTGATCCACTAAATTACTCCAGCTTTTTATGTCGATCTTGCCGGTAAACGTCTTCTGCACCTACTCCACAGCCGCCATTTTCTTCCTGTAATGGGGCGACTGGAACTGCGCGGTGTACTCCAAATGCGGCCTAACCAAAGGCCTATCAAGGTGCATCATGACCTGATTAATGCCAATGTCTTCCATCAGTTCATAGGTGATGGGAGCAGATGATAGAGAGTTCATGTTGGTAACTTCTAGGAGCAGAATTAGGTCATTCGGCCCATCAGGTCTACTCCGCCATTCAATCATGACTGATCTATCTTTCCCTCTCAAACCCCATTCTCCTGCCTTGGCCCCATAACCCCTGACACCCTTACCAATCAAGAATCTGTCAACCTCTGCCTTAAAAATATCCACTGACTTGGCCTCCACAGCCGCCTGTGGCAATGACTTCTACAGATTCACCACCCTCTGACTAATGAAATTCCTCCTCATCTCCTTCCTAAAGGAACGTCCTTTTATTCTGAGGCTGTGACCTCTGTTCCTAGACTCTCCCACTAGTGGAAACATCCTCTCCACATCCACTCTATGCAAGCCTTTCACAATTCGGTAAGTTTTAATGAGGTCACCTCCCCCTTATTCTAAACTCCAGCGAGTACAGGCCCAGTGCTGTCAACCGCTGATCATATGTTAAGCCACTCATCCCTGGGATCATTGTGGTAAACCTCTCGTCTTCCTTGCTCCCCCCTAGTCCTGGTCTTGCTCTTTGTGATTTGGATGAAGCGTCGTGATAAGGAGCGTCAGGCCAAGCAGCTGCTCATTGACCCAGAGGACGACGTGCGTGATAACATCCTCAAGTACGACGAGGAAGGCGGAGGAGAAGAGGACCAGGTGAGCGAGGGGAGAGGAGGGGGGGGGGGGTTGACCCTTCCCAGTGTCCCACCCAGTCAGCACGCACGCCCGCCATCTACTCTGGCACCGTCCACTCGCTGGAGACCCGGCTTCGATCCCGACCTCCAGCGCTGTCGACCATCAGTCACCCGTTCTGTTATCCCACATTCCCATCTACTCCCTACACGTTGGGGGCCATTTACAGGCCAATTGGGATCATGTGATAGGAGTAGAATTAGGCCATTCGGCCCATCAAGTCTGCTCTGCCATTCAATCATGGCTGATCTATCTCCCTCCTAACCCCATTCTCCTGCCTTCACTCCATAACCTCTGACACCTATAATTAGCTTGCAAGCCCGCACGTCTTTGGGATGTGGGAGGAAACCGGAGCACCCGGAGGAAACCCACATGGTCACGGGGAAAACATGCATAGAGCTCCCGTTGTCTGGATCGAGCTGGGGGCTCTGGCACTATGAGGCAACGGCTCCACATGCTGGGCATTCATGCTTCCTGTATAAGAACCCATCTACACTGTTCTTGTAAAAAGCGCTATTGGGATATGATGGCGCAGCGGTAGAGTTGCTGCCTCACAGCGCCAGACACCCGGGTTTCATCCTGCTAACGGGTGCTGTCTGTACGGAGCTTGTATGTTCTCCCCGTGACCTCCCGAGTTTCCACTCACATTCCAAAGGAGGTACAGGTTTGTAGGTTAATTGGCTTCCGTAAATTGTCCCTCCTGTGTAAATTGTCTCCCGTACTGGTAAATTAAATGGAGATGGATAAGATGTGCCTCTGATGGCAACCTGTCTCTGTGTCCACAGGATTACGACCTCAGTCAACTCCAGCAGCCCGACACGATGGAGCCTGACTCCATAAAGCCCATGGGCATCAGGCGTGTGGACGAGAGACCCATCCACGCCGAGCCTCAGTACCCCGTACGCTCGGCTGCCCCCCATCCGGGCGACATCGGGGACTTCATCAACGAGGTACGTCTCAGAAGGTCATACGGAATAGGAGTAGAATTAGGCCACTCGGCCCATCAAGTCTACTCCGTCATTCAATCATGGTTGATCTATCTCTCCCTCTTATCCTCATTCTCCTGCCTTCTCCCTGTAACCTCTGACACCTGTACTGACCTCTGACACCTGCACAGGTCAAGAAGAGGCAACAGGCCGCAGACGCTGCCACGCTGAGTTAAAATCGACTCAGACTGCCAGATGGGGTCAGCGGGTCGAGCAGCGTCTGTGGAGGGATGTGTACAGGCGAGTTGTGGGGTGGGACGGCACACAG
Organism: Okamejei kenojei; assembly: GCA_035221665.1. Classification (NCBI taxonomy): domain Eukaryota; kingdom Metazoa; phylum Chordata; class Chondrichthyes; order Rajiformes; family Rajidae; genus Okamejei; species Okamejei kenojei. Next base: position 37,133,008 of record CM069134.1, read on the forward strand.
TGGCGCAACGAGACAGCGGCAGAAGATTCGACACTGCACAGCAACAGGCCTGTGTTAAAGAAGGAACTGCAGATGCTGGAGAATCGAGGGTTACACAAAAGGCAGGAGAAACTCAGCGGGTGCAGCAGCATCTAAGGAGCGAAGGAGACAGGCGACGTTTCGGGTCGAGACCCTTCTTCAGACTGGTCAGGGATCAGGGAAACGAGAGATATAGACGGTGATGTGGAGAGATAAAGAACAATGAATGAAAGATATGCAAAAAAGTATCGATGATAAAGGGAACAGCGGAATATGAGGTGCTGTTCCTCCAACTTGCGGTGTTGCTCACTCTGGCCGTGGAGGAGGCCCAGGACCGAGAGGTCGGATACGGAATGGGAGGGGGGGGAGTTGAAGTACTGAGCCACCAGGAGGTCGGGTTGGTTTTTGCGGACCGAGCAATAGTTCCCTTTATCATCGATACTTTTTTGCATATCTTTCATTCATTGTTCTTTATCTCTCCACATCACCGTCTACATCTCTTGTTTCCCTGATCCCTGACCAGTCTGAAGAAGGGCCTCGACCCGAAACGTCGCCTATCTCCTTCGCTCCTTATATGCTGCTGCACCCGCTGAGTTTCTCCAGCTTTTTGTGTACCCCACAGCAACAAGCCTTCCAGCCCACAATGTCCGTGCCGAACATGATGCCAAGAGCAAGGTGGAGGGAGACAACACCTTTGGGGTGACACGGCGGTAGAGCTGCTTCTCCACAGCGACAGAGACCCAGGATCTATACCGACTACGGGTGCTGTCTGTGCGGAGTTTGCACGCTCTCCCCCTGACCTGCGTGGGTTTTCTCCGGGTGCTCCGGTTTCCCCCCACACTCTAAAGAGGTACAGGTTTGTAGGTTAATTGGCTTGTGTAAATTGTCCCTCCTGTGTTGGATAGTGCTGGTGTACAGGGTGATCGATCACTGGGCTTGCAGGCTCCGTAGACAGAATGGCCTGTTTCCCAGCTGTATCTCTAGACGTGTTGTTAATACATCGCCCTACACCGCCCATGGCCACTGAAGTCATTAATTGCACTAATTTGGTAATGATTACCGATTTTACAGCTTACATTTAATCATCACGCATATAAATTACACAATTCACTTTGGAATTCCAGTAAATTACAGGTAAAACCGTGGAGAAATAATTCAGCAGTTAATAAAATAACATAAAATATACTGGAGATAGACAGTGTGCCGAGATAACTCAGCGGGTCAGGCCGCATCTCAGGGGAACGTGGAGAGTCGGGACCCTTCTCCGGGTTAATGGGCAGAGAGGAGGAGCAGGGCAAGTGATAGAGGCCCCGGGCGGGCAGTAATTTATTTTATTAGTACTCGTCCACCACTGATTTTCCGGCACGCAAAGTTGGCTCTAGGAACAGATCTGCTGTCTCCGGCCGGGCTGGCGTTCCAGAGCCCCGGCTGGAGCCGATCAGCCGTGGAAGTCCCAATCGGGTCCAGATCATCTGGCCTAGGCGCCATGGTTTGGCGGGGTCTTCCGGGGGGATTAAAGGAAGTGCTGGATCACCAGTTGACGTAAAATAGGTGGTGAAAATAGACAATAGGTGCAGGAGTAGGCCATTTGGCCCTTCGAGCCAGCACCGCCATTCAATGTGATCATGGCTGATCATCCCCAATCAGTGCCACCCGTTCCTGCCTTCTCCCCATATCCCCTGACTCCGCAATTTTTAAGAGCCCTATCCAGCTCTCTCTTGAAAGCATCCAGAGAACCTGCCTCCACCGCCCTCTGAAGCAGAGAGTTCCACAGACTCTCCACTCTCTGTGAGGAAAAGTGTTTCCTCGTCTCCGTTCTAAATGGCTTACTCCTTATTCTTAAACTGTGGCCCCTGTTTCTGGATTCCACCAACATCGGGAACATGTTTCCTGCCTCTAGTGTGTCCAAGCCCTTAAGAATCTTAAGGTGGTCCTGTATTTTATGTTTTGTTACAAAACACTGGATCAACAGGGGACACAAGGAACTGGGCGGCACTGTGACCGTGTGTGTTTTCTCCGGGTGCTCCGGTTTCCTCCCACATCCCAAAGATGTAGAGGCGTGTAGGCTAATTGCCTTCTGTAAAATGTCCCAAGTGTGTAGTGTTATCAGGCAACTGAACCATCCTACCAACAACTAGAGAGCAGACCGATCTACACGTTGGAGACCCTTGGACTATCTTTGATCGGACTTTATCTGGCACTAAACTTTATTCGCATTATTCCCTTTATCATGTATCTGTACACTGTGGATGGCTCAATTGTAATCATGTATTGTCTTTCCACTGACTGCTTAAATAAGCACTCAACGACAGCTTTGGTACGCGTGACAATAAACGCAACTCAAGAGGATGGTGTTAGTGCACGGGGAATTGCTAGTCGGAGTGGACTCGGGCCAAAAGGCATGTTTCCAGGCTGTATGTCTTAAACTGAACTAAAATTAAAACTTAACTGCAGATGCGAGAATCTTCCGCAAGGCACAAAAGGCAGGCAGCATCTAGAGACCGCATGGAAACAGGACCTTCAGCCTTCCGAACGTGATGTCAAGACCAATTCCTGTCTACCTGCACATGATCCATATCCCCCCATTCCCTGCTTATCCCTGTGCCTAATCAAAAGTCTCTTAAATGCCACTATTGTATCTGACTCCACCACCCCTGAACATTGTTGGGAAAGCAAGGTTGTCCAAACGGCACCGTAATACGAGCAGATTATGATTAGAGATACAACGCGTAAACGGGGCTTTGGCCCACATGCCGACCATCGATCACCTGCTCACACTAGCTCCTTGTTATCCTATTTTCTCATCCACTCCCTACACACTAGGGCCAATTTACCGAGGGCCAGTTAACCCACAAACCTGCCCGTCTTTGGGACGTGGGAAGAAACCCATGCGGTCGCAGGGGGAACGTGCAAACTCCACACAGGCGGCACCGAGGTCAGGATCAATACTGGGTCTCTGGTGCTGTGAGGCCTGTTCTAGGTGGTGTTTGCATGTTCTCCCTGTGACTGCTTCAGTTAAATCTTGGTGAAGCATAGAATCATAGAGCACAGAAACAGGCCCTTCAGCCATACTCGCCCATGAGATCAAGATGCCCCATCTCAGTTAGTTCCAATGCCCACTATTGGACCAGTTCCCTCGAAACAAATATCCCTGGAAGTGATATGGAGGCCTGGATAGACTGGATATGGAGAGGAGAGTTCCGCCAGTGGGAGAGTCTAGGACTAGAGGGCACAGCCTCAGAATAAAAGGACTTCCCTTTCTAAAGGAGATGAGGAATTTCTCTAGTCAGAGGGTGGAGAATCCGTGGAATTCATTGCCACAGACGGTCGTGGAGGCCAAGACAATGGGTATTTTTAAGGCGGAGATTGGCTGATTCCTGATTAGTACGGGCGACAGGGGTTGTGGGGAGAAGGTTAGGAGAATGAGGTTGATGGGGAAAGGTAGATCCGTTATGGTTGAATGGCGGAGTACACTTGATGGGCCAAATGGCCTAATGCCTGCCGCTCCTGGAACGTACGAACCCTTTCCTATCCATCCTGGTGCGAATTGTCGGCATCCTTTAGGTGCCGTCTATTTGCATACCTTGGGTACGCAATCAAAACATTTCACTGTGACTTGTCACAGGGGACAATAAAGCATTCATTCATTCATGCAAGTGATGTTGGATGGTGCGTGGGGAGCGGACAGCGATGTACATGATGTATTTTTAATAGACAAATGAATATCTATTTCTTCAATCCATTAGCCAACCACATAAATTATGCTGTCTGATCCTTTAGACAGCAGCATTGTCAAAGGCCAGTGAAAATTAGATTTATTTTAAAGAATGCAAATATTATATCGATGTATCCACTTAGTTCCTTGTTTGGTCAAGTTAAATAAATTGCAGGGGACACATTAGACGGATGGTAACCTCGTGTCAGCAGTGTGCTTTGCGATTATGATTGAAAGAATTGAGTGGAGGTCTGTGCAGGGTGGGTGTTAATAATTGAACGGATACTGTTATACAGCTGGCACAGTGGTGCAGCGGGTGGAGCTGCTGCCTCACAGCGCCAGAGGCCCAGGTTCGACCCTGACTTTTAGACTTTAAATATACGGTGCCCTTCAGCCCACCAATTCCGTGCCGACCAGCGATCGCCCGGTACACTAATGCCATCCTGCGCACTAAATTTCACTAAAAATTAACCCAATGTTACCGAAACAATCCCGCACGTTTTTAGAGTGTGGGAGAAAACCGGAGCACCCGGAGAAAGCCCACACGGTCAATGCGACAATGTCCAAACTCTGTGCAGACGTCACCTCTGGTCAGGATTGAACCCGGGTCTCCAGCACTGTAAGGCAGCAGCTCTACCCGCTGCGCCACTTTTCCCGTGGGTGCCATGTTCTACCTGTGACCACGTGGGTTTGCTCCAGATGCTCCGGCTTCCTCCCACACTCAAAAGACGTGCGGGATTGTAGGTTAATTGGCTTCGGTAAAATTGTAAATTGGTCCTACTCTCTAAAGGTACGTCCTTTAATTCTGAGTCTGGATTCTGATCCTAGACGCTCCCACTAGTGGAAACATCCTCTCCACATTCGCTCTATCCAGGCCTTTCACTATTCGGTTTCAATGAGGTCCCCTTTCATTCTTCTAAACTCCAGCGAGTACAGGCCCAGTGCCGTCAAACGCTCCTCATATATTAGCCCACTCACCCCCGGGAGATGAGGAGGAATTTCTTCCGTCAGAGGGTGGTGAATCTGTGGAATTCATTGTCACAATTTTCTGTTGAGGCCCAGTCAATGCCTATTTTTAAGACGGAGATTGATAGATTCTTCATTAGCATGGGTGTCAGAGGACATGGGGAGAATGGGGTTGAGGGAGAAAGTTAAACCAGCCGTGCTTGAATGGCGGAGTAGAATTGACGGGCCGAATGGCCTAATTCGGCTCCTATCGCATGAATTTCCACTCAAGCGTGTAGCGCTGATATGGGAGCTATTGAATCATGTTCCGATCTTCTGTCGAAACGCTGTGTGGCTGATATATGAACCGTGTTCTGATCTTGCGTTCACACGTTGCAGGGTCTGAAGGCGGCTGACAACGATCCCACCGCACCACCCTACGACTCGCTGCTGGTGTTCGACTATGAGGGCAGCGGCTCGATGGCAGGCTCCTTGAGTTCCCTCAACTCCACCAGCTCTGGAGGAGACCAGGACTACGACTACCTGAACGACTGGGGCCCGCGGTTTAGGAAGCTCGCAGACATGTACGGAGGAGGCAGCGATCTCTAAGGAGCCCTCGAGCGACGAGCAAACCAACCAACAAACCCCCAACACCCCCCCGCCCCCACCACCACCCCTCCCTCCCCTGGAACTAAACGTGGCCGACCGTGACTCTTTGAAACCGATCTGTGCGACAGACCATACCCGCACATCACCCTCACTGGACAAAAGCCTCGGCTTCAACTCTCTCTAGTCAATTCTAACCGGCGCCTGGTGTAAGTTGTGTAAAGGGCGTCGCGGAATGATCGGTAAATCGAAGCTGTTTTAAAGAGAGAAAATAATTGATGATAAGAACTCTTGTCACGCTTGAACTTCTACGTACAGAAGCACTGGGATTTTGTGCCTTTTTGTACACTTCTCGATCTGAATCTTTAAGTTTAACAATAACTGTGACCCTTTTTATTTTCTTTCTCAAAGTGCTTATCTCTTTTTTTTTTTTAATCCTCCCCGCAACCCCAGGCAAAGCGGAGGGGTTTGGGGTGGGGAGGAAATACGGTTAGAAATCGATACACAAGTTAGAAAATGGTGAGCTGTTCTCTGCTTTCCGTGTGAAGAAAGATGCCATGGACACCAAATTTCATCAACTTTTTGTCTTTTCCTTTTTTTAAAAAAACAGTTATTCACACATCAAACGCCGGTTACCAGAGTTGGGCAGTGGAAATGACTTTCTGAATTTGTGATACCGCAGCCTTAATCTCATCTTCCCTAAGATGGAGGGTGGGTGGGGGGCAGGAGGGGGGAAATAATGGAGGAGAAATTTACACTGGGGTGGAAAGGGTAGTCCTTACAACGCCACCCCTTCCTCCCTTTCCCACCACCCCCCACCCCTCTCCCCCAAAGCCTAGAGCTGATTACTGAACTTTCTGTTCTGGTTGCGTTTTTTTTTTTTTTTTGGTTACATCCACTGTATAAAATGAACATGTACATAATATTAAGAGCTGTAGTTGACGACATCTTCTGAACAAGTTTGGGAAGAAAAATTTCAAAAAAGGACAAAAAAAAATTTGAGCAAGACCGAGGTTGTTTTTGTTGCATGTGTACCCTCCCCGCCCAACCCCCTCCCCCCACTCCCCTTTCCCCTTCTTCCTCTCCCAGATTCTGGGTCAAGTACCGATGGGGTATGGAAGCTTCTGGAGAGATTGATTTGAGGCGTTGGTAGACCATGACAATGATGACATTTTTTTTTTTTTTTCCTTTGTAATTCTTAACTAGCACAAACGTTTTACATAATTTGTACCAAAAAGCAAGGATGGGGTAGGGGAGAGATGGATTAAAGAGAACTGTTTGAACCAAGAGGGAGAAGTGATGGTGTTTCACTGCGCACCAGAGAGAGAGCGAGAGAGAGAGAGAGATCTTCCCTCTGCCCCTCCCCCGAAGTAAATTAAAGGCTACTTTTTTGAATTTTTTTTTTTATTGCCATTGGTTTTATTTCGCGAGCACGTTTGACGAATTTAACCATTTATCGGTTTGCAACTTCCTCGCGAGGCTTCTCGTGTCAAAGAGAGACTGGAAAGTGACTGACTGTCGAGGATGCTGGTTTAGTTGGGACAGTGGCGCAGCGGTAGAGTGGCTGCCTCTCAGCACCAGAGACCCGGGTTCGATCCCGACTACAGGTGCTGTCTGTACGGAGTTTGCACGTTCTCCCCATGACCGCGTGGGTTTTCTCTGGGTCTGTTCCGCCCCCCCCCCCCCCCCCCCCACCCCACCCCACCCCCCCCCACCACCAAAGATGTGAGGCTTCAGTAAATAATGTAAATTGTCCCTAGGGATAGTGTTTGTGTATGGAGATCGCTGGTTTGCACAGACATGGTGAGCTGAAGGGCCTGTTTCCGTGCTGTATCTTTGAACTAAACTAAACTCACATCTCCACACTCTCGCCCTATCTCCTCTCTCTATTCCCCTCTCTCTCTCTCTTCCCTCTCTCTCTCTCTTCCCCCCCTCTCTCTCTCTTCCCCCCCCCTCTCTCTCTTCCCCCCCCCTCTCTCTCTTCCCCCCCTCTCTCTCTTCCCCCTTACTCTCTCATTCCCCCTCACTCTCTCTTCCCCCTCACTCTCTCTTCCCCCTCACTCTCTCTTCCCCTCACTCTCTCTTCCCCCTCACTCTCTCTTTCCCCCTCACTCTCTCTTCCCCCTCTCTCTCTCTTCCCCCTCTCTCTCTCTCTCCCCTTCTCTCTCTCTCTCCCCTTCTCTCTCTCTCTCCTCTCTCTCCCTCTCCCCTCTCTCCCTTCTGTCTCTCTCCCTCTCCCCCTCACTCTGTCTCTCTTCCCCATGTTCTCTCTCTCTCTCTCTCTCTCTCTCTCTCTCTCTCTCTCTCCCCTCTCTCTCTTTCCCATGCCCTCTCCTCATTGTTTCCCACACTGTCTCTCCCACACTCTCCCTGCTACTCTGTTGCTCTTTCCCACGCCCTCTCATCCTCTCTCTCTCTCTCTCTCTCGCACTCTCTCTCTCGCACGCTCTCTTGCACTCTCTCTCTCGCACTCTCTCTCTCGCACTCTCTCTCTCTCTCTATCTATCTCGCACTCTCTTCCCCGCACACTCTCTCCATCTCTTTCGCACACTTCCCCTGGATCACTTCAAAGTAAATTGAATTTGTTGCAATCCCATTTACAAGGTGCAGCCTATTGGTAACCTTTCCTAAAGACTGCTGATGCATGGTACTACAAATAAGATTGGTATCACTGGAGTAATTCTCTGGGGAGTTCGGAGAGTTTGAGTCTTACCGGGCTGTTGATATTTGGGCTCTTAAACGAAAGATTAGCAGCAATGCCCTGTGAAATCATGAACATGTCTGGGGGCAGCGTTTTATTGTAAGGATTCAGCCTCGTAACATTGAAGGAAGAATATTATTTTAACCCAAGAGCAGCCTGCATAAACTCACTAAGTTTATTTTAGAGATGTGGTGCAGAAACAGGCCCTTTGGCCCACCGGGTCCATGCCGACCAGTGATCCCCACACACTAACACTGTCCCACACACGCTGGGGACAATTTACAATTAAACCAAGCCAATTAACCTACAAACCTGCACGTCTTTGGAGTGTGGGAGGAAACCAGAGCTGCCAGAGAAAACCCACATGGTTAGTGTGAATGTACAAGCCCCGTACAGGCAGCACCCGTAGTCTGGTTCGAACACTGGTCTCTGCCTCTCTGCCCATGTGTTGCTTGGCCCATTTGGAATATCTAGCGCTGCCCTCCTCTCCCAGAGAAAATTCAGCCCCTGTATTGATTAATTGCACATTTGTTTTACAGTGGTACAGTGACCAGGGGTGCTGTACATACGGAGTTTGTATGTTTTCCTGTCTTCTCCCACACACCAAAGATGTGCACATTTGTTGGTTAACTTCAGTTAAAAAATTGTAAAAAAGTCTGCAGTGTGTGGGATATTGCTAGTGTACAAGGTGACCACTGGTCGGCACGGTCTCGGTGGGCCGAAGGGCCTATTTCCGAGCCGTGGTCATACAGCGTGAAAGCAGGCCCTTTGGTCCAACCTATCCGCACTGACCAATATGCCCCACCTACAGCAGCTCGTAACCCACCTGGGCAGCTTACAACCCAATTTTAAGTAATGCCCCCCCCCCCCCCCCTCTCTTGTGCCCCACCGCCCTGGTCAGAGCACCTTTCCCCCTCCCACTGTCCCACCTCTCTTTATCCAATGCCCTTTTGTCTCCTTTTCACCTCTAGCCTTTGTCACCTACTCTGCCCGTTTGCCAATTAGCCCCCTCCCAGCCTGTATCCACCTGCATCGTTTCCTTAATCATCATAACTTTTTTCGCGTATCTGTCATTCATTTATTCTCTATCTCTCGTTTTCCTTTCCCTTGCCTAGTCTGAAGAAGGGTCTCGACCCGAAACGTCACCCATTCCTTCTCTCCAGAGCTGCTGCCTGTCCCGCTGAGTTACTCTGGCATTTTGTGTCCATCACTTGCCAGGCTTTGTCCCACCTCCACCCCTCTTTTCCAGCTTTCTCGCCCCCCCCCCCCCCCCCCCCCCCCACCGCCCGCACCCACTCCATCGGTTCTGAAGGAGGGTCGGGTCCTAACCCAAAACATCACCTATCCACGTTCTACAGAGACGCTGCTGAACCAGCTGAGTTAGTTTAGTTTATTGTCACCTTTCCCGAGGTACGGTTGGAAAGCTTTTGTCGCGTGATATCCAGTCAGCGGAAGGACCATACATGATCACAATCGAACCGTCCACAGTGTACAGATCCAGGATAAAGGGAATAATGATTAGTGCAAGATAAAGTCCAGTGAGGTCCAATGAAGTTCCTAGTGATATTTACTCCTAGGAACTTGAAACTTTCAACCATGTGTCCTCCAGCGCTGTCAATGCCTACTGGGGTAAGTGTCACTTCCTGAAGACCATCACTATCTCCTTTATCTTGCTGACACAAAGTTAATCACTCCAGCACATTGTGTCTTTGATTCTCCACCAGCCCTTCCTGGTCCTGGTCCTGGTCCATGTCCTAAATCAAGGACAGTTACACAAGATGTTGGTGAGGATGCATTTGGGAGTATTGTGTTCAACTTTAGTCACTGTGCTATAAGGAAATGCTATTAAGCTAGAAGGAGTGCCGAGAAGATTTAAGTGGATGTTGCCAGAGCTTGAGGGCCTGAGCTACAACCACCTCTCATTTCAAGCTTCCTCTCCCCCTGCTCCATCACTGAAGAAGGGCCCCGACCTGCAACGTTGCTTGTCTACTTCCTCCACGGATGCTGCCTGGCCCAGCTCTTTGTGTTTAATGGTGGTCTTCAGAAAGTCTGGAGACCTCACACCAGTTATCATTGGTATTTGCTGATAACCGAGTTAGCAGTGTTAACATCTTGGATGACCTGTCCCGGGCCCCACGCACGGATGTCATCGCGACGGAGCCTCTACTTTACTCGGCACTTAAAATAGGCGTCACTGTCGACAGCGAAGGTGGCTATCAAGAATGACAGCAGGATCTTTATCAGCAAAGTGGCCAAAGGAATGGCAAATGGAGTTCAATTTAGATAAGTAAGGTATTTAATTTTCAAAAACGCACACTTACGTGCACACGCATACACATGTAACACACACACACTGTCCCAAACACAACACGTGTATTGTCTCACACACATGCACACTCTCAGACACATGTCAACACCTAGATGCTCACATTTACACATACACAGTTCCAGACACTCGTACAAAGACACAGTGGCACAGACACGGACAAAACTGTCCAATTTACACAATGTTCATATAAACACAGACTTAAATGCAATGTACAGACACTCCTGCATGCATGTATACTTGCACACACTCAGACATGCGTGTACACACACAACAAACACGTATATGCAGACACATTTGCACAGACACACACAGATATACACCCATGCATTTAGACAAGATATCCTCGCATGCACTTGGACACGCGCACACACACACAGTGTCTCTGGGCTGCTGCAATGTGCTGAGCCTCCATCAGGGGGCGGTGAGAGCCCAGGATGTTTAGGCACTAAAAAACTCTGAAATAGGCAGGCAAAAAGGCAGAATAAAATTACAAAAAATGCACGGAAAAGGCATCTATTGACAAAAAAGGCGTAAAGCATTTATTTCCAGCACCAAAATAAGGTTAAAAATGATAATATAAAGGTATAAAACATTAAATGACCAAAGTTGCCCTGGTTGCACATAATTCCTAGCATTTTTTTCAAGTTATCTGGTGTTAACCTATGCCGTCTGTCAGACAGAATATGCTTCAGTTGTGAAAAACTTCTTTCTACCTCAGTTGAGATCACTGGTGCATACCCGAAACAGGCTACAGACTCTATATTCATATCGATATCTTGTGCATTACAACTGCCGTTGAGAACTTTAGCTATGTTTTGTATTTCATTGATAATTGTTTGCTAAAATCACTCTCTCACATTTACCTTGTCTTTCTTTATCTACATCGCCAGGAACTTTACGAATACCGTCAGTTGCTTTGTTGAAAACCTACAAGTAATTCACTAATGTTTTGCCACGTTTCTCAAGGGAAGTCATAGCTTGTGGGAAGTTTGCAAAATTGGAGGCAATAAACACAAGATCGCAGTGGAGGGCCTTTTTCTGCATGAGTTCACTGACGATCCTGACTGCAGCAGATTCTTCTACTTCAAAACAGTTGATTATTTATTTTATCTTTTCAAAATTTGCAGCATAGAGCCATGTACCGCAACTAGTTAAAACGGGCTGAGGAGGTAGCAGAATCTCGGGTGCCATTTCCTTGACCAACCGCACACGTGACGATACTTTGGGGAGGATTTTCATTTTTCATGATCGACATTTGGAAACAAGCTACGTCTGTGCTTGGCAATTCTATGAAGTCCTTGAGCTAAGCATGTCAAATGCAACATTTTGGGGAAGAAAACTTTTAAGTCACAAACAGAAGAACATTCTCGTGTTTTATACCTTCTGGCCAAAGTACAGCAAGTGAAGATGTAAACAACTGAGCAATAGTTGTGCTGTTTGACTTTTCCAATACTTCCGATGTCAACAAATACTCCTTTGATGGTTGACCTGCCGATGACCACATTGGCAACATGTATCCCCACAGCATCGGTTTTCTCGTCTATTGAGATCCATATTTTGTTGCATGCAACTTCATCTCTAATTTTCTGCACCACAATGTTGGAAGTTGCTGTCAACATCATTTTTCCATAATGAGGACCAGCTTGGTATATGTTCCTCTGTGTATTTCTCTAAAAAACCTCTCTGAGAGATTTGTTTTCCAATTTCTACAGTGGAATTCCAGCATGAATGCCTTGCACAGATCACTCGAAAACTCAGATTTGTGACTGGAGCCGGCAGTAAATGTAGTGAGGAGACAAGCTTGGGTATTTCCCTTGGGATGTCTACACCCCAGCGGTATCAACATTGACTTCTCTAATTTTAGATAGCCCTTGTCTTCTCTCTCCTCCCCCTTCCCAGCTCTCCTTCTAGTCCTACTGTCTCCGCCACTTCCTTTTTTGCCCCTCAAACCCCCCACATCAGTCTGAAAAAGGGTCTCGACCCGAAACGTCGCCTATTCATTCTCTCCATAGATGCTGCCTCACCCGCTGAGTTTCTCCAGCATTTTTTGTCTACCTTCGATTTTTCCAGCATCTGCAGTTCTTTCTTAAATAGATCTTGGAGAAGACTGAGGGCAGCGGCATGAACGAATGAATGACCAACGGTTTCGCCCTGTTGGTGGAAGTTTTCTTGTAAGTTATACTATGTTAACATGTTAATAATAACATTAATATTAACGTGTTAACATAGAAAATATCCTTGTAATCATAGTACGACTAGAGAATAGCAAACGACCTTTTAGCCAAACAGGTTAAAAGGCTGATTTAGGCTCTCAATCATTATGCTGGTGAAATCATCAAAAAAAAGGCACAGGGCATTTATGGAAAAATCCTGGCTCTACTTCCCACATTCCAGGCTCTGGGAGCAGCTTCTCCCAGAACCTGTCGATCCTGTCCATACCCGTCCCACAACCATCTTACACCTCTAACAGCTGCGGCATCCGGACAGACCAGGCATGGAGAGACCTCCCAGGTGTGTGGGGAGTGGTTGGTGAGGGCACTTGCAACAGTACACATGCCAGATCTCCTTACATTTCTAACAAAATAGAGGCACTGGTGCCCCTTCTTTGTGATGGGGGGGGGGATTCAAACAAAGGGTGGTTTTTACTCTTCTTTCGTGTGGCGTGCACAGCCTAAAGTTGTAGGACAACTTGTTCTATTTGATCTTCCGTTTGTGCACGTGGAGTTGATTGCATTAGTCGAAACAGGGCGGACCACGTGAAGGTCGCAATCTCCCATCCCAAACAAAGGGTGGTGGGTTTATGGAACGAGCTGCCGGAGGAGGTAGTTGAGGCAAGGTACTATCGCAACGTTTAAGAAACATTTAGCCAGGTACATGGATAGGGCAGGTTTAGAGGGATATGGACCAAATGCAAGCAGGTGGAACCAGTGTCGATGGGACATGTTGGTCGATGTGGGTAAGTTGGGCAGAAGGGCCAGTGTTTCCACACTGCATGAATCCGCAGTGCCCTCCATAATGATCAGCCAGGATGATCAGTCATGATCAAATTGAATGGCGGTGCAGGCTCGAAGGGCCAAATGGCCTACTCCTGCACCTATTTTCTATGTTTCTATAACGTTTAGGCAAAGACCCATCATTTATTTATTTGCCTCTGTACTCCACAATTTTAGATTTGTAATTTTAAAAAATCACATGTGGTTAAAGTGCACATTGTCAGATTTTAATAATGACAATTTTTATACATTTTGGTTTCACCAGGTAGAAATTACAGCAGTGTTTATACATACTCCCCCCATTTCAGGGCACCATATTGTTTTGGACACAGCAATGTCATGTAAATAAAAGTAGTCATGTTTAGTATTTTGTAGCATATCCTTTGCATGCAATGACTGCTTGAAGTCTGCGATTCATGGACATCACCAGTTGCTGGGTGTCTTCTCTGGTGATGCTCTGCCAGGCCTGTATTGCAGCCATCTTTAGCTTATGCTTGTTTTGGGGGCTAATCATCTTCAATTTTATTTCAGCATATAAAAGGCATGCTCAATTGGGTTCAGATTGGGTGATTGACTTGGCCACTCAAGAATTCATTATGCTACTACCATCAGCAGTTGTATCATCAATGAAAATATGTGAGCCAGTACCTTCAGCAGCCATACATGTCCAGGCCATAACACCCCACCACCATGTTTCACAGTTGAGGTGGTATGCTTTGGATCTTGGGCAGTTCCTTCTACCCTCCATACTTTGCGCTTGCCAACACTCTGATACAAGTTAATCCTCATCTCATCTGTCCACAAGACCTTTTTTCCAGAACTGTGGTTGCTCTTTTAAGTACTTCTTGGAAAACTGTAACCTGGCCATCCTATGTTTGCAGCTAACCAGTGGTTTGCATCTTGCAGTGTAGCCACTGTATTTCTGTTCATGAAGTCTTCTGCAGACAGTGGTCATTGACAAATCCACACCTGACTCCTGAAGAGTGTTTCTGATCTGTCGGACAGGTGTTGGGGATTTTTCTTTATTATAGAGAGAATTCTTCTGTCATCAGCTGTGGAGGTCTTCCTTGGCCTGCCAGCCCCTTTGCAATTGGTAAGCTCACCAGTGCTCTCTATAAAACAGGGAATTATAGACCAGTTAGCCTGACATCGGTGGTGGGAAAGATGCTGGAGTCAATTATAAAAGATGAGATAGCCGAACATTTGGATAGCAGTAACAGGATCGATCCGAGTCAGCATGGATTTACGAAGGGGAAATCATGCTTGACTAATCTTCTGGAATTTTTTGAAGTTGTAACTAGGAAAATAGACAAGGGAGAGCCAGTGGATATAGTGTACCTGGACTTTCAGAAAGCATTTGATAAAATCCCACATAGGAGATTAGTGGGCAAAATTAGGGCACATGGTATTGGGGGTAGAGTGTTGACATGGATAGAGAAGTGGTTGGCAGACAGGAAACAAAGAGTAGGGATTAACGGGTCCCTTTCAGAATGGCAGGCAGTGACTAGTGGGGTACCGCAAGGCCCGGTGCTGGGACCGCAGCTATTTACAATATACATCAATTATTTGGATGAAGGGATTCAAAGTAACATTAGCAAATTTGTAGATGAAACAAAGCTAGGTGGCAGTGTGAACTGCGAGGAGGATGCTATGAGAATGCAGGGTGACTTGGACAGGTTGGGGGAGTGGGCAGATGCATGGCACATGAAGTTTAATGAGGATAAATGTGAGGTTATCCACTTTGGTAGCAAAAACAGGAAGGCAGATGACTAAATGACGTCAAGTTGGGAATAGGGGAAGTACAACGGGATCTGGGGGTCCTTGTACATCAGTCTATGAAAGTAAGCATGCAGGTAAAGCAGGCAGTGATGAAAGCGAATGGCATGTTGGCCATTATAACAAGAGGAATCGAATATAGGAGCAAAGAGGACCTTCTACAGTTGTACAGAGCCCTAGTGAGACCACATCTGGAGTATTGTGTGCAATTTTGGTCCCCTAATTTGAAGAAGGACATTCTTGCTATTGAGGGAGTGCAACGTAGGTTTACAAGGTTAATTCCCGGGATGGCGGGACTGTCATATGCTGAGAGAATGGAGCAGCTGGGCTTGTATACTGTGGAGTTTAGAAGGATGAGAGGGAATCTCATTGAAATATAAGATTGTTAAGGGTTTGGACATGCTAGTGGCGGGAAACGTTGTTGGGGGGAGTCCAGAACCAGGGGCCACAGTTTAAGAATAAGGAGTAAGCCATTTAGAACGGAGATGAGGAACACTTTCTCACAGAGAGTGATGAGTATGGAATTCTCTGCCTCCGAGGGCGGTGGAGGCTGGATCTCTGGATGCTTTCAAGAGAGAGCTAGATAGGGCTCTTAAAATAGCGGAGTCAGGGGTTATGGGGAGAAGGCAGGAACGGGGTACTGATTGGGGATGATCAGACATGATCACATTAAATGGCGGTGCTGGCTCGAAGGGCCAAATGGCCTAGTCCTGCTCCTATCTTCTTAATGACGTTCCAAACAGTTGATTTTGGTAAGCCTAAGGTTTGGCTGATGTCTCTAACAGTTTTATTCTTGTTTCTCAGTCTCATAACGGCTTCTTTGACTTTCATTGGCACAACTTTATTCCTCATGTTGATAAACTGCAATCAAAGTTTCCAAAGGTGATGGAAAGAATGGAGGAAAGACTAGGTGCTGAGAGCTCTCTTATACCTGCATTGAGGAGAAATTTAAACACACCTGAGCAATTACAAACACCCGTGAAGCCATGCTGACATCTCTCCACACCCTGTGACATTCGACTCTGCCTTTACAAGTCAGTTAAGAAGGTTCTCAACCCGAAACGTCACCTATTCCTTCGCTCCATAGATGCTGCCTCACCCGCTGAGTTTCTCCAGCATTTTTGTCAACCTTTGATTTTTCCATCATCTGCAGTTCTTTCTTAAACAACTCCATTTGTGTGCCTGTCTTGCAAAGTTGCCCATGCAACAATGCAAAAATCAACATTATAATGTAAATCCCACCTTATGGAGGTTTGATGTTTGGAGAAGCTGGAAAGGGTGCAGAGAGGATATACGAGGATGTTGCCAGGACTCTAGGGCAATGAGATATAGGGAGAGGTTGAGCAGACTGGGCATTTATTCCTTGGAGCGCTGGAGGATGAGAGGGTGATCTTATAGAGGTGCACAAAGTCATGAGGGTAATAGATGGAGTAAATACACAGTTTCTTGCCCAGAAAAGGAGGATCGAGAACAAGGGATCATAGATTAAAGGTGAGGAGGGAAAAGCTGCTGGAGGAGGTAGGTGAGGGTGGTATTAAAGAAAATTGTCCCTAGTGTGTAGGGCAGTGTTAGTGTACGGGGGGGAATCACTGGTTGCACGGATCCGGTGGGCCAAAGGGCCTGTTTCCACACTGTATCTCTAAAGTCCCGTGTCTAAATCACAGATCCTTAAGATTAAAAAAAAATCATATCCAAATCTATCATGTGGCCTCACAGCTGATTTCTGCCTGGTAATAACGTGACCTCCCCAAGATAGGATGGAGGAAGGGAAGGAGAGGGAGGCAGGAAGGAAGGTTTAAGAACAACAGCTTTAGCCTCTGTTGCCAATGGAAAATTGGACACAGACTATCAATAACTGGAAACAAGGAGATGGAAATGGTTAATACACGAACGGACACAATCGCTGGAGTAACTCAGCAGGTCAGGGAGCATCTCTGGAGAACATGGATAGAACGCAGGCAGGTGGGACTAGTGTAGATGGGGCATGTTGATCCGTGTGGGCACGTTGGTCTGAAGGGCCTTTTTCCACACTATGATTATATATTTTCCCAAGAAGAAACAAGGAACTGCAGATTCTGGTTTGCAAAAAAAATCCAAAGTGCTGGAGTAGACGACAATAGACAATAGGTGCAGGTGTAGGCCATTCGGCCCCTCGAGCCAGCACCGCCATTCAATGTGGTCATGGCTGATCAACCACAATCAGTACCCAGTTCCTGCCTTCTCCCCATATATCTTGAGTCCACTATCTTTAAGAGATCTGTCTCCCTTGAAAGCATCCACAGAACCATCCCCCACTGCCCTCTGAGGCAGAGAATTCCACAGACTCACGACTCTCTGTGTGAAAAAGTTTTTCATAATCTCCGTTCTAAATGGTTTACCCCTTATTCTTAAACGGTGGCCCCTGGTTCTGGACTCCCCCGATATCGGGAACATGTTTCCTGCCTCTAGCATGTCCAAACCCTTAATAATCTTACATGTTTCAATAAGATCCCCTCTCATCATTCTAAATTCCAGAGTATACAAGCCCAGCCTCTCCATTCTATCAACATATGACAGTCACGCCATCCCGGGAATTAACCTCGTGAACCTACGCTATACTCTCTCAATAGCAAGAATGTATTTCCTCACATTGGGTGACCACAACTGCACACAATACTCCAGGTGTGGTCTCACTAGGACCCCGTACAACTGCAGAAGGACCTCTTTGCTCCTATATCCAACTCCTCATGTTATGAAGGCCAACATACCATTAGCTTTCTTCACTGCCTGCTGTACCTGCGTGCTTACTTTCAGTGACTGATGAACAAGGACCCCCCAGATCTCGTTGTACTTCCCCTTTACCCAACTTGACTACATTTAGATAATAATCTGCCTTCCTGTTTTTGCCACCAAACTAGATAACCACATTAAACTGCATCTGCTATCCCTCTAAACTTGTCCTATCCATGTGCCCACGCCCCCAACCTGTCCAAGTCACCCTGCATTCTCATAGCATCCTCCTCACAGTTCACACTGCCACACAGCTTTGTGTCATCTGCAAATTTGCTGATGTTACTTTCAATCCCTTCATCTAAATCATTAATGTATATTGTAAATAGCTGCGGTCCCAGCACCGAGCCTTGCGGTACCCCACTACTAGTCACTGCCTGCCATTTTGAAAGGGACACTTTAATCCCTACTCTTTGTCTCCTGTCTGCCAACTAACTTTCCATCCATGTTAGCACTCTACCCCCAATACCATGTACCCTAATTTTGCCCACTAATCTCCTATGTGGGACCTTATCAAATGCTTTCTGGAAGTCCAGGTACACTACATCCACTGGCTCTCCCTTGTCCATTTCCTAGTTACATCTTCAAAAAATTCCAGAAGATTAGTCGAGCATGATTTCCCTTTCGTAAATCCATGCTGACTCGGACCGATCCTGTTACTGCTATCCAAATGTGCGGCTATCTCATCTTTTATAATTGACTCCAGCATCGTCCCCACCACCGGTCAGGCTAACTGGTCTATAATTCCCTGTTTTCTCTCCCCCGCCTTTCTTAAAAAGTGGGATAACATTAGCTACCTTCCAATCCACAGGAACTGATCCTGAATCTATAGAACATTGGAAAATTATCACCAATGCGTCTACAATTTCTAGAGCCACTTCCTTAAATACCCTGGGATGCAGACCATTTATCCGCCTTCAATCCCATCAGTCTATCCAAAACCATTTCCTGCCTAATGTGAATTTTCTTCAGTTCCTCTGTCACCCCAGATCCTCTGCCCACTCGTACATCAGGAAGATTGTTTGTGTCCTCCTTAGTGAAGACGGATCCAAAGTACTTGGACAACTCATCTGCCATTTCCTTGTTCCCCATGATAAATTCACCTGTTTCAGTCTTCAAGGGTCCAACTTTGGTCTTAACTTTTTTTCCTCTTCACATAACTAAAGAAGCTTTTGCTATCCTCCTTTATATTCTTGGCTAGCTTACCTTCGTACCTCATCTTTTCTCCCCGTATTGCCTTTTTAGTTATCTTCTGTTGCTCATTAAAAGATGCCCAATACTCTGGCTTCCCGCTCATCTTTGCTATGTTATATTTTTTTCACTTTTATTTTTATACTGTCCCTGACTTCCCTTGTTTGCCACGGTCGCCCCTTATTCCCCTTGGAATCTTTCATCCTCTTTGGAATGAGCTGATCCTACACCTTCTGTATTGATCCCAGAAATGCCTGCCATTGTTGTTCCACTGTTATCCCTGCTAGGGCATCTCTCCAGTCAACTTTGGCCAGCTCCTCCCTCATGGCTCCATAGATAGCTTTGTTCAACTGCAACACTGACACTTCTGATTTTCCCTTCTCCCTCTCAAATTGTAGATTAAAATTTATCATGTTATGGTCACTACCTCCTAATGGCCCCTTTACCTCGAGTTCCCTTAACAAATCCAGTTCATTACACAACATTAAGTCCAGAATTGCCTTCTCCCTGGTAGGCTCCAGTACAAGCTGCCCTAAGAATCCATCACGGAGGCACTCCACAAACTCCCTTTCTTGGGGTCCAGTACCAACCTGATTTTCCCAGTCTACCTGCATGTTGAAATCTCCAATAACCACAGCATTACCTTTACTACATGCCAATTTTAACTCCTGATTCACCTTGCACCCTATATCCAGACTACTGTTTGGGGGCCTGTAGATAAGTCCCATTAGGGTCTTTTTACCCTTACAATTCCTTAGTTCTATCCATACTGACTCCATATCTCCTGTTTCAATGTCACCCCTTGCAAGGGACTGAATTTCATTCCTCACCAACAGAACTACCCCACCCCCTCAGCCCACCTGTCTGTCAGACAGGAAACAAAGAGTAGGGATTAACGGGTCCCTTGGACAGGTTGGGGGAGTGGGAAGATGCTTGGCAGATGAGTTTAATGCGGATAAATGTGAGATTATCCACTTTGGTAGCAAAAACAGCAAGGCAGATTACTATCTAAATGGCGTCAAATTGGGAGAAAGGGGAGGTACAACGGGATCTGGGGGTCTTTGTACATCAGTCTATGAAAGTAAGCATGCAGGTACAGCAGGCAGTGAAGAAAGCGAATGCCATGTTGGCCTTTATAACGAGGAATCGAATATATGAGCAAAGAGGTCCTTCTGCAGTTGTACAGAGCCCTAGTGAGACCACATCTGGAGTATTGTGTGCAGTTTTGGTCCCCTAATTTGAGGAAGGACATTCTTGCCATTGAGGGAGTGCAGCGCAGGTTTACAAGGTTAATTCCCGGGATGGCGGGACTGTCATATGCTGAGGGAATGGAGCAGCTGGGCTTGTACACACTGGAGTTTAAAATGATGAGAGGGGATCTCATTGAAACATATAAGATTTTAAAGAGCTTGGACACACTGGAGGCAGGAAACATGTTCCCGATGTTGGGGGAGTCTAGAACCGGGGCCACAGTTTAAGAATAAGGAATAAGCCATTTAGAACGGAGACGAGGAAACACTTTTTCTCACAGAGAGTGGTGAGTCTGTGGAATTCTCTGCCTCAGAGGGCGGTGGAGGCGGGTTCTCTGGATGCTTTCAAGAGAGAGCTGGATAGGGCTCTTAAAAATAGCAGAGTCAGGGGATATGGGGAGAAGGCAGGAACGGGGTACTGATTGGGGATGATCAGCCATGATCACCTTGAATGGCGGTGCTGTCTCGAAGGGCCAAATGGCCTACTCCTGCACCATTGTCTATTGTCTATTGTCTTTTCGATAGGATGAATACCCTTGAATATTCAGTTCCCAGCCCTGGTCCTCTTGTAGCCACGTCACTGTAATTCCCGCAACATCATACTTGCCCATTTCTAGCTGAGCCTCAAGCTCGTCCGCTTTATTTCTTATACTTTGCGTATTCATATACAACACTTTGACCTCGGTATTCATCTCCCCTCTCACACCGGTCACTATTGGCCATGACCTTACTCTCTTATCCCTTCTCGAACTTTCCTTCCGATTAATTCAGGATTCTTTTGTAACTTTTCCTGTACTCACTTTCCCTTTAACTCCCCCTTTATGCTCCCAATTTGTCAATTTGTACCTCCGCGGGGGCAGGGAGCATCTCAGGTGAACAATGATAGGCGACATTTTGGGTCGACGCCCTTCCTCAGACTGGTACTAAAGAAGACACAAAGACAGGAAAGGACACATTTCTCCAGCTATTGCATCTGATTCTCTTTTGGGTTGCTATTGATGTAAACAGGGTCATCAATGTGTTTCAGAGAGAAAAAACTAGGACAGTAGGACAGTGTAGGAGGGGAATTTGGAGAAGGCAGCTGCCAACCCAGGCAAAATGGAAGGTCACAAGAGATGGGCCGGGCCTCTGAGAAAGTATTGAATTCATTTCAGAACACACGTTGGCTTTATGTCCATTTAAAACTGTCAGTGACAAGGTTTCAGCCTGCAGGTCATCTTGGAATGGGTTAGTAATGTTGGAACAGTGGGCGGGTATCACCAGCTAACAAGAACAGGTATCACCAGTTAACACAAACAATCACTCTCTGACTAAACTTACTCTGGACAGAGTCCAGAGAAGATTTACGAAGATGTTGCCAGGACTCAAAGTCCTGAGCTATGAGAGAGGTTGGGCAGGCTAGAACAATCCTTGGAGCACAGGAGGATGAGGGGTGATCTTATAGAGGTGTGTAGGATCAGGAGGGGAATAGATAGTGTAGATGAGGCATCTTGGTCAGCGTAGACAAGGTGGACCAGATGGCCTGTTTCCGTGCTGTGTGGTTCATAGGTTCTTGGAGCAGAATTAGTCCATTCGGCCCATCAAGCGTACTCCGTCCTTCCATCACGGCTGATCTATCTTTCCCTCTCAACCCCATTCTCCTGCCTTTTTCCCGTAACCCTGACTCCCATTCTTTCAGCCAGAGTAGGGGAATCGAGTACCAGAGGTTTAAGGTGAGAGGGGAAAGATTCTGCGATTAGAACTTATGGGTTTCCTCCCACATTCCGAAGACGTACAGGCTTGTAGATTTATAATTGGCATTGGTAAAAATTGTAAACTCCCTAGTGTATAGGATAGTGCTAGTGTACGAGGTGATCACTGGTCGGTGTGGACACGGTGGGCCGCGGGCCTGTTCCCACGCTGTGTCTCTAAAGTCTTAAAGGTACAGCATGGAGACAGTTTCTTCAGCCTAGCGAGTTCACGCTGACCACCAGTCACCTGTTCACACCAGTTCTATGTTATCCCACGTCCTCGTCCACTCCCTACACACTAGAGGCAATTTACAGAGGGCCAATTAATCTACAAACTATTAAAGAAAATTGTCCCTAGTGTGTAGGGCAGTGTTAGTGTACGGGGGGGAATCGCTGGTTGCACGGAGCCGGTGGGCCGTAGGGCCTGTTTCCACACTGTATCTCTAAAGTCCCGTGTCAAAATCACAGATCCTTAGGATTTAAAAAAAAAATCATATCCAAATCTATCATGTGGCCTCTGCCTGGTAATAACGTGACCTCCCCAAGATAGGATGGAGGAAGGGAAGGAGAGGGAGGCAGGAAGGAAGGTTTAAGAACAACAGCTTTAGCCTCTGTTGCCAATGGAAAATTGGACACAGACTATCAATAACTGGAAACAAGGGAATGGAAATGGTTAATACACGAACGGACACAATCGCTGGAGTAACTCAGCAGGTCAGGCAGTATCTCTGGAGAACATGGATAGATAACATTTCAGGTTTGGACCCTTCAGACTGATTAGGATGGGGTGGGGTGGGGGGGGGGGGGGGGGAAGGGGGAGAAAGCTGGAAGAAACTGGCCTGTTTCCGTGCTGCTTAGCTGTATGCAGAGACTGGTTAATACATTAAAAACACACGCTGTCAGAAGAAGCGTCCCAACACGAAACATTGCCTATGCTGGTTGATGCACAAAAGTACATGCAGTACAGGAGTAGGTCCGTACATCAGGCAGCATCTCAGGAGAACATGGATAGGTGATGTTCTGGGCAGCTTGGAAACTGGCCCTCTCCCAGATTTCCCCAAACCCTCCCAACAACAACCAGTTTGAAGAAGGGCCCAGACCTGAAACGTCACCTATCCATCTTCTCCGGAGATGCTGCCTGACCTGCTAGGTTACTCCAGCACTCTGTGTCCTTTTGTGTATTAACCGGCATCTGCAGTTCCTTGTTCCAGCTTCCATCTAACACAATGTGAAACGCACGCAGCTAGTGTCTGAAGAAATGGCACTCATCCATGTTCTCCAGTGATGCTGCCTGACCTGCTAGGTTACTCCAGCACTGTGTGTCCTTTTAAAAAAAAATAATAACTCTACACTTATGAAAAAACACACAAAGAACAGATCAACCTACATTTATACTGTATAACAAACAACATAAAGTGCTGGAGTATCTCAGCGGGTCAGGCAGCATCTCTGGAGAATGTGAATAAAACATTTTATTTCATTGAGCAGTGTGTGGATTTCCAACGGTGGTAACTGTCCCACAGAAAGGAACAGCTGGTAGAGTTTGTGCCTCACAGCACAAAGAGACCTGGGTTCGATCCTGACTACGGGAGCTGTCTGTGTGTGGAGTTTGCTGGTTCTCCCAGTGACCACGTGGGTTATCTCCAGGTGCTCCGGTTTCCTCCCACATCACTAAGACTTTAGAGATGCAACGTGGAAACAGGTTCTCAGGCCCTCTTCGAGTCTGCATCGACCAGCGATCACTCGTACACTAGCGCTATCCTACACACTAGGCACATTTTTCAATTTACAGAAGTCCATTAACCCACAAACCCACAGGTCTTTGGAGTGTGGGAGGAAATTGGCGCACCCAGAGTTAAAATGCGGTCACAGGGAGAACGTACAAACCCCACACACAGACAGCACCCATAGTCAGGATCAAACCTGTGTCTCTGGCGCTGAGAGGCAGCAACTCTACCAAAGTGTCACTGCGCTGCCAAGAAATTGCCCCTTGTACATGGGGAGTGGATGAGAAAATGGGATAACATAGAACTATGTGAACGGCTGAGCGATGGTCGGTCTGGACTCGGTGGGTCGAAGGGCCTGTTTCCATGCTGTATCTTTCAATCTATAAGAGCTTTAATTTGTGAAGAAACAAGGAACTGCAGATGCTGGTTTATACCAAAGATAGACACAAAATGCTGGAGCAGAACAGGCAGCATCTCTGGAGAAAAAAGATGAGTGATGTTTCGTGTCAGAACCCTTCTTCGGGCTATGAAGATGGAAGACTCTTTATATGTGACCATGAGCTCACTGAATGATTGAGGGGATTATTCATAAAGGTTTAAAATTAGATGTTGACATTTAATACAATGGTTGGTTCTCTGGGTCATTAAATAAGAACATTACATTGTTATTTTGGAATCCAGTGAACTGTGATATTGACCGCAATTGTACAGTGCTTTGTGAAAGCTGAGTGAGTATCGTGCATGGCTCTGATTTTTTCATGCTAGAAAGAGTATACTTGTCAGGAAGGGAGTGCAGGTAGAACTGAAATGTGAGTTATTGCATTCACTAGCTTTGCATTCATGAAAGCTTAGAAGAATGAGAGGCAGTCCTATTGCTCAGGGCAGTGTCTTAGGTTCAGCCATTTCAACTCTTATATAAATGAGCTGCCTTACAGTCTACATAAATTAATGTTCATATGTTCTAGGAGGAGATTGACTGATTCTCGATCATCAAGGGTGTCATGAGTTAAACCCCTGTCCCACGCTACGAGTTCATTCCAAGAGTTCTCCCCGAGTTTCCCCTGATTCGAACTTGGAGATTTATGGTAATGGCCAGTCGTCGGTACTCGGGGCTCTCGTGGACATTTTTCAACATGTTGAAAAATCTTCACGAGTCTTCCCGTGCTTACCTGCCGTTAGCGTGTCTTCCCGAGTACCTGCCGTTAGCGCTAAGAGACATCCCCGAGCTCCGACGTACCCGCTACGTTCATTCTCCGTGCTTTCCTTTCCACGAGTTTGATTTGTTTTAAACTCGGGAGAGCTCTTGGAATGAACTCGCACCGTGGGACAGGGCTATTATGGGATGAAGGCAGGAGAATGGGGTTGAGAGGGAAAGATAGATCAGCCACGATTGGATGGCAGAGTAGACTTGGTGGGCCAAATGGCCTAATTCTGCTCCTAGAATTTATGAACAGGCTTTGTTGTCCTTGGACTTCTATGGTTTGATTTAGGCTTATTATTGTCACATGTACCACGGTATAGTTAAAAGCTTTGTTTTTCATGCTCTCCAATCAGATCAGATGATACTATACATAAATACAATCAGTTCAAGTACAATACCTAGGGCAAAGGGGAAGATACAGAGTGCAGAATATAGTTCTCAGCATTGTAGTGGTTCAGTCCCAGAGTCAGACTTTAGAGATACAACATGGAAACAGGCTCTTCGGCCTATCGGGTCCGTGCCAAGCAGCGATCACTCGTACACTAGCACTATCCTACACACTAGGCACAATTTACTTTTTTTTTTTTAGGGAAGCTAATTAACCTACAAACCTGTACGTCTTTGAAGTGTCGGAGGAAACGGTAGCACCCAGAGAGAACAATTGTAAAGACCCAGATTAGTCCATGTTACCACATTGTTCGCTGGGGAACAAGGGGAAATATCAGTGTGGTTGGGAAAGTGTAGGTTTATTATTGTCATGTGTAACGTTGACTGCAAGATAAAAGTCCAGTAAAGTCTGATTAAAGATTGTCCAAGGGTCTGCAACAAGGTAGATAATAGTTCAGGACCACTCTCTAGTTGGTGATAGGATGGTTCAGTTGCCTGATGACAGCTGAGCAGAAACTGTCCCAGAATCTGGAGGTGTGTGTTTTCACACTTCTGTACCTCTTGCCTGATGGGAGAGAGGAGAAGAGGGAGTGACCGGAGCGAGACTGGTCCTTGATTATGCTGCTGGCCTTGCCGAGGCAGCGTGTAGTGTAGATGGAGTCAATGGAAGGGGGGATGGTTTGCGTTATGGTCTGGGCTGCGTCCACCATTCTCCGCAACGTCTTGCGGTCTTGAATAGAGTTCTTCCCAAACCATGCTGTGATGCATCCCAATAAAGTGCATGTCTTTGGGATGTGGGAGGAAACCAGAGCGCCCGGAGAAAGCACACGCAGTCACAGGGAGAACGTACAAACTCCATACAGACAGCACCCGAGGTCAGGATCGAACCCTGGTCTCTGGCGCTGTAAGGCAGCAACTCTACCAGTGCGCCACCGTGCCACCCCATTCTAAGGCTCCATGACTTATTTCTTTGCTCTGTGACTCATAGACTCCATGACTTCATGACTTCCCCTCCTTGTCCATGGGATTTAAAATGCAATCGCTCTGTTCCGGCTGTTTCCTCCTCTTTCTTTGAGTTGGGGGAATTTAGCATTTCAAACTGATTTATTTGCAGGAACAAAGAGGCCCTTTGTGCCTTTCCTAGCCACGCACAGCATCTGGGTTCTGGATGCGAGGCAAGGCACTGGCTGTGAGGGACAGCCGTGAGCGGTCAGAGTCACAGACACTTCCCTTGTGAGTGATCTCAACTCAGATGCTAAGCCGCAGGGAAAGGAACAAGCTCACACCGCCCAAACCCAAGACAGCCGTGAGGAACGCAAGTACGCTGCACTTCATCATAGCTCTCTGACACCCACACGGTCATGGGGAGAATGTACAAACTCCGTACAGACAGCACCTGTAGGCAGGACCGAACCCGGGTCTCTGGCGCTGTGAGGCATGCAGGTGCATGGTTCCTTGGAGCTGGAGGCGCAGGTAGATCGGGTGGTCCAAATGGCATTTAGCACATTGGCCTTCATCAGTAAGAGTATTGAGTATAGAAAGGGGGTCAAGGATAGAGCGTTCACGTCGCGGCCCTGTTTCCACCAATCTTTCCACCACCACACACAAGAAGCGACTAGACAGACACCATTGTATGCAGATGCTGAGAAGTGTGTTCAGCTCTGGCTGAACAGCTTCTAATCTTGTGTGTGGACTCGATAAGAAGAGTATAGAAGATGTATTGAGTATAGACGAAGAGGTTGGTGAGGCTGCATTTAGAGCAAAGGTTCCCAACTTGGGGTACGTTTGTTGATTCTGGATTTGTACATATTTTTTCTCATTGACTGACTGTGTTTGGTTCTGGTATACCGGTACCTGTTCATCATTAGTTGTTCATAAGTAAGTGAAATAACATTGTTATGTGCTATTAAAGTTGCCGGGGATAAACGGGATGAGAAAGTTTGGGAACCCTGATTTAGAGTACTGTGGTCAGTTCCAGGCACCATATTATAGGAACGATGTTGTCAAGCTGGAAAGGGTGCAGAGAAGATTTACAAGGATGTTGCCGGGACTACAGGGTCTGTGCTATAGGGTGAGGTTGAGTAGACTGGGACTCTATTCCTTGGAGCGCAGCAGGATGAGGGGACAAATTTATAGCACGAGTCAACGAAGGAAGCCCGGGTGGGATGGAGCCCGCGGCTGGGGCCTGGGTCGGCGCCACGGAGGCAGGCGTCAGGCGGGGACCCGGCGGCCATAGTGGAGAGATCGCTGAGGGCGCTGTCCGATGGACGAGGACGGACCATGCGGGAGTGAGGCCGCTGCTGCCGTGGGGTAGGAGCAACGGAGGACCCGGTGTGGGGGGGACTGACGTGAGGGGGAGGGGGAAGAACAATGGAGGGACCAGTGTGAGGGGACTACTGTGAGGGAGGGGGATAGAACAAAGGTGGACCTGGCAAGAAATACTGTAATACTGTTTACGCCCTTTATGTGGCGACTATTTGCATACCTTGGGTAAGCAAGCAAAGAATTTCACTGTGGCTTGTCACATGATAATAAAGTATTCATTCAAAGTATTCAATCGTTCATTCATTCATTCATTCATTCATAGAAGTTTATAAAATCATGAGAGGAATAGATCGGGTAGATGCACAGAGTCTCTTGCCCAGACTAGGTGAATTGAGGACTAGAGGACATAGGTTTAAGGTGAATGTGAAAAGATTTAATAGGAATCTGAAGGGTAACATTTTCACACTAAGGATGGTAGGTGTATGGAACATGTTGCCAGAGGAGGTAGTTGAGGCTGGGGCTATCCCATCATTTAAGATAAAGTTAGACAGGTACATGGATAATACAGGTTTAGAGGGATATGGACCAAACGCAGGCAGGTGGGACTAGTGTAGCTGGGACACGTTGGCCGGTGTGAGCAAGTTGGGCTGAAGGGCCTGTTTCCATCATTCTTTGATTCTACTGCTGCACCCTCTCTTTTAAACTTTGCCCTTTCACCTTAAAGCTATGTTCTCCAGTATTTGATATTTCCATCCTAGCAAGAGTGTTCTGACTAGCTTCAAGTAGCCTTGCTTTCCCTCTTTCTCTGTCCCTCCCTCACCCTAGTTCTCTGACTAATTTCACTATACTCCTGATTATTTTTACTGTTTGTATGCCTCGTAATCTACCTCCCCTCAAGCCAGCAATAAACCATTCTACATTTCCTTGATCATCATCTGCTTTGATCTGTCGTTTTCACACCTTACATTCTCTTTGTACCCTGCCATACCTCCAGTTTCCCTCTCCCCAGATTCTGTCTGAAGAAGGGTCTCGATCCAAAACATCGCCTATTCCTTTTCTCCAGAGACGCTGCCTGATCCATTGAGAGTTACTCCAGCTTTTTGTGTCTATCTTCAGTGTAAACCAGCATCTGCAGTTCCTTCCCACACATTAAACGAACAAGTTGGCTTGTTTATGTTGTTTAACTGTGAACAGCTGGTTCATCCCATGGGAATAAGGGTGCAATGTTTGATTTACTGGGCTGGTAGTCCAGAGATTTGGATTGAATATCCAGGAATGTAAATAGAAATCCTTCCGATGGAACCGAGGAGTTTAAATATAATATGTAATGAAAACCTGTCGTGCGCTGTGGTGGCGTACAAACTCTTCAAATTCACTAAGGGCTTTTCAGGACAGGGCAAACCGTATGACAGCAACAGATTTCATTTTGGAAACAACATCTGCATTTTAGTGCAGGGCGGCAGAGTGGCGCAGTGGTAGAGTTGCTGTCTTACGGCCCCAGAGACCCGGGTTTGATCCTGACCCCGGATGCTCTCTGTACGGAGTTTGCACGTTCCCCCCTTGACTGCATGGGAGTTCCCCAGCTGCTCCGGTTCCCTCCCACACTCCAAAGACATATACAGGTTTGTAGGTTAATTGACTTTGGTGAAAAATTGCAAACTGATCCTAGTGCTAGCATACAGGGTGATCACTGGTCAGCACGGACTCGGTGGGCCAAATGGCCTGTATCTCTTCAGCCTAAAGTATCATCTCTGAGCAGGATGGAGTTTTGCAACAATCTGATCATTTCAAGGGCATTGGCTCTGATAAATAAACGTGGAATAAAAAGCAGCTTGTCTTTTATTTATTATGCTTTCGGGATGTTGTTGGCAAGGCCAACATTAATTATCCATGCCTGAATGTCCTTGAGAAGGTCATAGAGTCATACAACATGGAAATGGGCACTTTGGCACAACTTGTCCATACCGATCTAAAAGCCCAGCTAAACTAGTCCCATGGGTCACTTGTCATTTGACCCATCACCTAAATCTTTCCTATCCATCTACCTGTCCAAATGTACTTTATACCAACAAAGGTGGCAGAGTAGAGTGGCTGACTTGCAGAACATGTGCTAAGTGTTATTCACACCACTCCCTTTATCCAGTATCTGTACATTGCGGACGGCTCGATTGTAATCATGTATTGTCTTTCCGCTGACTGGATAGCACGCAACAAAAATTTGTCACTGCACCTCGGTGCACGTGACAATAAGCTAAACTCAAACTAAACTCGAGCATGCAGAATTGGGACTCACTATCTAATGTTTATAAATCTCCCACCTTCCGTAGGCCTCTGCTGGGTTACTCTGAGACTGTATGTAGACCATGACTCAAGGATGATGGCAGTGTCAGTCTTTGTCCATGATGGTAACTACATTTATATCTTGCAGCTGCTCTTTGGGGGATTTAGATACATGCTCCGTTTTTATTTTGGTCCTCCTTTCTAAAACCAGGACTATTTCCATACCACTTTTCATCAGCTCCATCCACACAGCCCAAAGCGTTTGCAGAGTTTGGTAAGTGAGCCTCGATTCTCTATCAACAGCTCAACAAGTTCCAAGTAGTTCCAAAAGGTTTAGTGGATATGTTGAGGATTAAATATTCATTAGTTTACTTTGTTTTGAGGATTCTTTAGGTTTTTTTTTAAAGTTTAGTTTAGCTTATTGTCACGTGTACTGAGGTAGAGTGAAAAGCGCTTTTGTTGTGTGTGTCCTGACAGGGGAAGGCCTAATCTGTCCACAGTGTACAGACAGCATGGTGAGAGTTAAGAAAAGTTGCTGTTGGAGTTGAGGTTGAAAAGAGTGGAGTGATTGTAATGATTGATTGCAGATCCGCTCCTGGGACCAGCACACGGAGAGTCCCCTGGCCTGGGCGCCGCCTTGTTCCTTGAGAAAGACAGGGGAGCAACGCTTCTAAGTGGCATTAAGGGTTTCTGCATTGTGAGGCAGCCACTGCACATCTGAGAAGAGCTTGGACTGGACTTGCAGCCTCATTGTTTTGGGTGGAGGGAACGCTGAGAAGAGTTATAGAACAGTACAGTCCAGTGCAGTACAACCCTTCGGCCCACAAGGTCTGTGCCGAGCCTGATGTCATGTTAAACTAATCTCCTTTGTCTGCACGTGATCCATATCCCTCCATTCCATGCATATCCATGGGCCCATCCAAAAGTCTCTTAAACGCCACTTCCGTACCTAGCTTAATTATCTACCACCATCCCTGGCACCTTGTTCTAGGAGCCTAACCCTGCACTTACAACAACCAGGACTTGAAAAGGGTGACTGTGTACTGTCCCAGGGAACCACTGCTGCACACTTGTACTGTATCAGAGATGCTTCTCTAATAAAGTGTTTTGTAGTGACACTTGTACGGAACAGGGCACAAAAATGAATTTCACTGTGCCTCGGTCCATGTGACAAACAACGTACCATACCATCCATCCTCTGATGGCATGATGTCTGACGGCAGGGAAACAGGCCCTCTGGCCCAGAAAGTCTACGCTGACCATCGGGCACCCATTTACACTAATCCATTTTAATTCATCCCATATTCCCATTGACCACACCTGGACTCCACCACTCCCCTACACACTAGAGGCAATTTTCAATGGACAACTAAACTCAAAAACAAATGTAAATCCTCCTTTAGACTGTGGATTGATCCAGGGTGACTCATTAACCTCGTGTTTGACAGAATCAGAACATACCTTAAATTAATTTGCTAGAGGACACTCATGTTTTTAGAAAATGGGTCAGATCTGGGAGCTGAATTTGCCTTAATCCAGTTCGAGGTATTATGGAATTTGTTAATCCAGCCTTTGCTGAATGTTGATCCCCTATCTGCCTTGCACTGTTGTCTCTTGGCAATTATAATGTGTCTGTCCCCTGCCCTCACTCTCCCTCCCTATCCTCCTCTCTCTCTCTCTCCCCCTCTTTCCAATTATTTCAACTTCTCTCTATCTCTCTCTCCACCCTCCCTCCCATTCTCTCGCTGTCACCTTCTCTCTTGCATTCTGTCTTTCTCTGCATCTCTCTCTCCACCCACTCTCCTGTATTCTCTCGCTCTACCGTCACTGTCATCCTTGCTCTCTCTCTATCTCTCTCCCCCTCCCATCTATTCTGTCTTCCTCTGTATCTCTCCCACTCTCTCTCACCCTTCACTCGTGTTCTATCTTGTACTTTCTCTCCACCCTCTCTCACCTTTCTTTCTCCACTCTGTCTCGTATATTCTTTCTATCTCTCTCCGCCCCCTATCTCTTCCTACCCCCCCTCCCATACTCCCCCCTCTCGAACTATCTCTCCTTCTCATCCCTCCCTCTCATTCTCCCTCTCTCTCTCTCTCAGTGAACAAAGCACCCTGATCCATGCCTACCTAGACAGGTGAGCTGCAGGGAGGGAAGGAAGGGAGGGAGGGGGGTGGGGAAGGGGTATGTCCCCCCCTCACCCCCCCCCCCGTGAGTGAGTGTAGGAGCTTGATCGGGGAGGTGAGAAGAGGGGGAGGTGAGGGAGGGGGCGGTGGGGGAGAGGGAGAGGGAGGTGGGGAAAGGGGGAAGAGGGACGGGGTGGGGAAAAGGGGGAGAGGGAGGGGGAGGGGGACGTGAGGGAGAGGGAGGGGGGAAAGGGGGAAGATGGACGGGGTGGAGAAAAGGGGAGAGGGAGGGGGGGAAAGGGGGAAGAGGGACGGGGTGGAGAAAAGGGGGAGAGGGAGGTGGGGAAGAGGGAAGGGGGAGGAGGAGGTGAGGGAGAGGAGGAGGTGAGGGAGAGGAGGAGGTGAGGGAGGTGGAGGGTGGGGAAGAGGGAGAGGGGGTCCCTGTCTCTGAGTGACTGCAGGTGCTTGTTCTCTGAGGGAAGGGGTGAGTAGGGAGGGAAAGAGGGGAGGGTTGGGGAAGGAGGAGGGAGGGGGCATGATCCTGCCTCTCCTCCTCTATGTGAGAGAGTGCAGGAGCTTGTTGGCTGAGGGATGGAGGGAAGGGGGTGGGGTGGGCTGGGGAGGGGGGTGGAGGGGGCTGGGAGGGGGAGGGGGGAGGGGGAGGGGGAGGGGGCGGCCCGGGCCGCTGATTGACGCGGGACGGGCGCTGGGACAAGCCCGCCTGCCCGCCCGAGCGGTAACTCAGCTAAACTCAGCTCGCAGGCACAGCACCGATAATCATCTCTCCCTCCTTCTCAGTCACGTCTCAAAGCAAGAGAGAGAGAGGGAGGGAGGGAGAGAGAGAGAGAAGGCACGGGAGCTGGAAATATATTGGAAGCAATC
Source organism: Okamejei kenojei (assembly GCA_035221665.1). Classification (NCBI taxonomy): domain Eukaryota; kingdom Metazoa; phylum Chordata; class Chondrichthyes; order Rajiformes; family Rajidae; genus Okamejei; species Okamejei kenojei. The sequence continues at coordinate 37,165,896 of CM069134.1, forward strand.
TTTTTCTTTTTTGAAGGAAGAGGTTAGTTCACCCAGCACAGCCTCTGTGACACAACGCGCCTAGACTGGGTGAGTACTTGCAGTCGTTTTTGATTTCTGCTTTTCATTGAACAAAGCAGCTTATCTTGCCCGCCCGCCGGCCGGCCGGCCGCGTCCTCTCTGCGACACACACACACACACAGGGGGCTACATGTGTGCGAGGAGCTTTGAGCCGTCTCCAGTGTCACAGGTTCTCCATGAAAAGTAGCTCTGTAACTGCGACCCGGAGCCCCCCCCCCCCCCCCCCCGCCTGCCTGCAAGCTGCAAGGGTCTGGGCTGTTTCATAAGGGGGGTGGGGGAGGAAGAGGAAATACAAAAAAACAGCGTGGTTTTTAGCATTTGTGTTAAAGAAGGAACAGCAGATGCTGGAGAATCGAGGGTTACACAAAAGGCTGGAGAAACTCAGCGGGTGCAGCAGCATCTAAGGAGCGAAAAGAGACCGGCGGCGTTTCGGGTCGAGACCCTTCTTCAGACATTTTTTAGCATTGTAGCCGCTTTCTCTCACCTTCCTTCCCCTCCTCCTACTCTACCTCTTTCCTCTTCCTCTTCCTCCCCACCATCCAAAGCCTCCCCGGCAAGTGCCGGGGGCGTTGATGGTGACGGTGGCGCAGCGCTGGAGTTGCCGCCTCCCAGCGCTCGCAGAGCCGGTGTCCCGGGTTCGACCCTGACCACGGCTGCCGTCTGTACCTCTGCCTACTTCCTACTTCAGTCCCGACCCGAAACGTCGCTAATTCATCTCTCCATAGATTGTTTTTCTCCATAGATTGTTCCCCCCCCCCCCCCCCCCGATTTTTCCAGCATCTATCTGCAGTTCTTTCTCAGCCGCACGCTGTCTGTACGGAGTTTGCACGTTCTCCCGGTGACTTGAGGTCTGAAGGAGGGTCTCGACCCGAAACGTCGCCTGTCTCCTTCGCTCCTTAGATGCTGCTGCACCCGCTGAGTTTCTCCAGCCTTTTGTGTTCTCCCGGTGACTTGCGTGGGTTTTCTCCGGGTGCTCCGGTTTCCCCCCCCCCCCCCCCCCCCCCCCCCCCCCCCCCCACACACTCCAAAGATCTACAGGTTTGTAGGTTAATTCGGTAAAATTGTAAATTGTCCCGCGTGTGTGTAGGGTAGTGTTCGTGTGGGGGGATCGCTGGTGGAGGGTGTAAGACCTGGTACGCGCTGTATCTCTAAAATAAACCAGAAAGGAAAATTACAATCGAGCCGCCCACAGTATACAGATACAGATAAAGGGAATACAAGTTCAGTGCAAGATTAACGAAGAAGAAACTGCAGATGCTGGAGAATTTACAAGGGAATACAAGTTCAGTGCAAGATAAATGCCGATTAAAGATAGATCGAAGGTCTACAATAAGGTAGATGGCAGCTCAGGGATGGTACCAAGATGGTACTCCAGTCCTTGGTTTAAACCAGCATCTGCAGTTCCTCCCTACATAGAATGAGTTCATTTAAAGATGCAAGCCAAACTCTGGCACCAATTAATCATTGTTTACTTATTAATCAGAAATGCTGTCAGGCATATTTAGATTCCAATTCAGTCGCAGATTAATGTGAGCAGCAATTTCCAACTTTTTAGATGGAGTTTTTTTGCAAGTTAGACTCAAAGTGGTGGAGAGAGCTGCCCCCAGAGTGATTCAGTTTAGATAACTGCTGACCTTTTTCTAATGAATCCATCATTATTACGACCGATGCAAACACCAGGAAAGTGGATTGTTTGTTGCACGAGGGATAATGGACTTCCATTCACGCCACATCTTGCATTGTGAGCGTTTGGTGGCACTGCACCTGTACCCGCTGCTGTTTAGAAGGATGAGAGGGACGGAGGGAATCGCATTGAAACTTACCGAATAGCGAAAGGCCTGGAAAGGGTGGATGTGAAGACTATGCTTCCACTAGTGGGAGAGTCTAGGACCAGAGGGAAAAGTTTGACGGCGCTGGGCCTGCACTCGCTGGAGTTTTGAAGGATGGGGGGGACCTCATTGAAACTTACCGAATAGTGAAAGGCCTGGATGGAGAGGATGTTTCCACTAGTGGGAGAATGGCCTAATTCTGCTCCGAGAACTTATGAACACGAAAGGTGACAAAGGTTTTGGACTTGCGTCGGGACAGTCGGTGTCCTTGCTGACTGTCAGCGGAAAACTATGTGACACATTAGATTCAGTGTCAAAAATCCCTTTCCTCGTAGCCTGACTCATGATAAAGTCGATTCTTCTGTTGCAGAGCCCTGACGCGTACCAGAGGGAGTTGAAACAGCTGCAATCATTTAGTTTAGTTTAGAGGTACAGTGTGAAACAGGCCCTTCGGCCCACCGGGTCTGCACTGACCAGCGATCCCCGTACATTTTACAGGTCCAATTTACAGAAGCCAATTAACCTACAAACCTGTACGTCTTTGGAGTGTGGGATGAAACCGGGGTACCCAGAGAAAACCCTCACGGTCACAGGGAAAATGTACAAACTCCGTACAGACAGCACCCAAGGTCAGGATCGAACCCGGGTCTCTGGCGGTGTAAGGCAGCAGCTCCACTGCCCTTTTTTTCTTTTTTTTTAATATTAAAGGAGTAAGTTCTTCAGTTTTTTCTTTGCAATATTGCTTTCAGACCTGGCTAGCACATTACTCTCTAGCAGATAGGCACAACATGCATGGCCAAATGCACTTGCTTAGTTGTTGCATCTTAGTTGGCATGGAGGGATTTGGCTGGTGGATCAGTGGATGTGTGGAACAAGCTGCCGTAGAAGGTTGTTGAGGCAGGTTCACTAATCAACATTTAAAATACCTTAGGACAGGTATATGGATAGGAAAAGATTAGATGGACATAAAATGCTGGAGTAACTCCATGCGTGTGAGGCAGCAGCTATGGCGAGAAGGAATTAGCGACATTTCGGGTCCAGCCACTTCTTCAGACTGATCGACGTTTCGGGTCGAGACCCTTCTTCAGACTGACCCGAAACGTCGCCAATACCTTTTATCCATAGATGCTGCCTCACCTGCTGAGTTTCTCCAGTATTTTGTGTCTACTTTCGATTTCACCAGCATCTGCAGTTCTTTCTTAAACAAAGATTAGACGGATATGGGTGAAATGTTGGCAAACCCGGACTATCTTTAATCGGACTTCACTGTACTTTACCTTACACTAAACCTTATTCTCTTTATCATGTATCTGTACACTGTGAATGGCTTGATGTTAATCATGTATAGTCTTTCCGCTGACTGGTTAGCACGCAACAAAAGCTTTTCACTGTACACGTGACAATAAACTAAACTTAAATGGGGCATCTTTCTCAACGTGAACGAGTTGGGCTGTAGGATCTTTTCCATGCTATATTACTATGGCACTACCCACAGCACCATTTTGCTGCTTTTTTTTTAAAAAATGAAGCTTCTTCTGTTTTCTGTCTTCAGTCATAGAGTCATACAGCATGGAACCAGGCCCTTCGGCCCAACACGTCCATGCTGACCAAAATGCCCCCTCCAAGCCAGTTCTATCTGTCTGTGTCTGGCCCATATTCCTATAAACTACATCAATCTGTTCAAGAGATACAGGGTCCACCACCGATTTTCCGGCAACTGGTGGTCCGGCACCACCTTTAATCCGGACAGAATTATGAGAGCGCACTTGAAATCCCACTCGGAAGCCCCCCCCCCCCTCCCCCCCGTAAATGTGGCGCACAGGCTGGATGAGGCGGCCGATCTTGACCTCATCGACACTTCGGAGGCCGCCATTTCGAACCGGTATCCCCCCCCCCCCCCCCCCCCCCCCCCCCCCCCCCCCCCCCAAGGCCGTGACCTATGACGCTCCAGCAAAACAGATAATACGGCACGGCTCTGGAACCTCGGGTGCAGGAATATCAGTGCACCGATTTTGTACAGTCTGTACGATCTTACAAATAAATCAAAAGGAAAGGACGATTTGACTTTATTCCAATAACGTGTGAGCAATAATTGTGCAATTTCTCGCTTAATTACCATCACCATCTTATTCAGCCCAGTTAAGGTTCCTTGGTACCGTCTACCCAAGATTTGTTTTTGACACATGCTTGTGTTCCCAGCTGTGCTTTACACTTTGTTATTTGTTCAGCTTTCAAACACAACACTGGAAAATTCTACTTCATTCAGTTCGTCAAAATTCCAGCTGTTGACTTTTTACACCGAGGAGTACAGCGTAGGAACAGGCCCTTCGGCCCACAATGTTCGTGCCAGACGTGATGCCAAGTTAAACTGGTCTCCTCTGCCTGCACGTGATCCATGTCCCCCCATTCTCTGGTTATCCATGCATCTATCTGAAAGCCTCTTAAACACCACTATTGTATCAGCCTCCACCACCACCCCTGGCAGCTCGTTCCAAGCACCCACCGCCCTCTGTGTGTAGTGTTGCTAATAATAAACAAACTTGGGCACCTTGGCCATCGGTGCCGGCTCTAATTTGTTCTGTAGCTTGTCATACCTCTAGTTTCCATCTCCCCTGACTCTCAGTTTGAAGAGGGGTCTCGACCCGAAACATTGCCAATATTCACTTTCTCCAGACATACTGCCTGACCCGCTAAGTTACTCCAGCAATTTGTGTCTACCTTCGGTGTAAACCTGCATCTGCAGTTCCTTCCGACACATACAAACTTACCCTGCACACCTCTAAACTTCGCCCCTCACACCTTATAGCAAGGTGGGCACAGCGGTAGAGTTGCTGCCTTGCATTGCTTTCAGTGCCAGAGACCCGGGTGCGATCTTGACTGTGGGGCTCTGGCTCGGCCTACGTTCTCCCCATGACCCCGTGGGTTTTCTCCGAGATTTTCGGTTTCCTTCCACTCTCCAAAGATGTACAGGTTTGTAGGTTAATTGGCTTTGTATAAATGTAAGAAATATCCCCAGTGCATGTAGGATAGTGTTAATATGCGGGAATCGCTGCTCGGTGTGGACACGGTGGGCCAAAGGGTCTGTTTCCACTCTGTGTCTCTAAATTAACTAAACTAAGCTATGGCCTCTTGTCTTTGCATCTTAGTCTTTGGGAATCAATCCTGATTACAGTCACACAGCATAGAAACAGGCCCTTCAGTTTGAAAACGGTCCCCGACCCAAAGCGTTGCTTGTCCATTCCCTCCACAGATGCTGCCTGACCCGCTCAGTTCTTCCAGCATTTTTTTGTTTAGTTCAAGATCCCAATATCTGCAGTTCCTGCGTCTGCAATTAAATTTTTACTTGCTTCAGCTCTACGTGTCCATTACCGCAACAACGCTATGAATAAATATGTTAAGATATAAATAAGGTAAAGGAATCCAAAACCAGTAGACATAGATTTAAGGTGAGCGGGATATGATTTAACACAAACCTGAGGGGCAATATTTGCACTCGGATGGTGGTGGTTACATTAACGAGCTGCTAGAGGAGGTAGCTGAGGCAGGTACAATTCCTGCATTTATAAGACATTTGGACAGGTACATGGATAGGAAAGGTTTAGAGGGATATGTGCCGAATGTGAGTAGCTTAGAAATGCGGGCAGGTGGGACTAGCTTAGATGGGGCATCTTGGCCGACATGGCTGATTTGGGCCCAAGGGCCTGCTTGCATGCTGTATGACACTAACCCGTACTTTCCGTATGAGTAAGGAGGAACTGCAGATGCTGGTTCAAACCGAAGATGGACACAAAAAGCTGCAGTAACTCAGCGGGACCGGCAGCATCTGTGGAGAGAAGGAATGGGTGAAGTTTCAGGTGAAGACCCTTCTTCCGTCTCGACCCGAAACGTCACCCATTCCTTCTCATCAGGTATACTGTGAAGGCTTGCTGGAGCCTTTAGCTGATGACTACATTCCTGCAAAATGTTCTTTGCGGTATTGATATGTCTTTTGATCTGTATGATCATACCTTGAACACAGGTAGGAGGTGAACCGTATGGTGGGAGGGAGCCACTGAGATGGAAGAGCGACCGGGCTTGGTGGGGAAGGGGGGGTTAACAAAGTGGGACCATCAGGACTGTGAGTACTTTGTATTTTTGCTGACGCCTCCTGTGGTGACTCTTTGCGTTCTTTGTGCATTGTATTGAAAGACAGAGAATGTTACTGTGCGGACTCGAGGTACATGCGACATTAAAGTATCATCGGCGGTAGTCGGGGGGAGAGCAACACACATGCAGCATTTACACGGGTGACATCTGATCACATTCGAGCCTTTCATTGTGTGGCTCGAAAACAATTCCATTGAAATGGAAAATACATTAACTTCTAAAGTGGCAGTAATATTATACTCCTCACCTGCTATTAGATAAAGCATCATGTGAGCGAAGGGTGTTTTTCAGTAACACGATCTTTAATGCTAATTGAACCGACGTGCCTTTAGGAGCAGGAATGGGCCATTCAGTCATTCAAGGCCGTTCTGTAAATCAGTAAAAGGAACACAAAGTGCTGGATACCAGCATAGGGCAGCGTGGTGGCGCAGTGGCAGTTGCTGCCTTAAAATGGCAGAGACCCAGCTTCAATCCTGACTACGGGTGCTGTCTGTGTGGAGTATGTACGTTCGCCCCGTGATCGTGTCGCTTTTCTCCGGGTGCTCCGGCTTCCTCCCACACTCCAAAGACAGACAGGTTTGTAGGTGAAATGGCTTTGGTAAAGATTGTGAATTGTCCCTCGTGTGTAGGATAATGTGCGGGGATCGCTGGTCGACAGGGCCTGTTTCCGCGCTGTATCTCTGAAGTCTAAAGATGCCCCATCTACTGTCTGCTAGTCTGCAGTTGGCCCATATCCCTCTCAACCATTCCTATTCGTGCACCTGTCCAAGTTTCCTTCAAATGCTGTTAAACACGCTTGACTTTTATTGGACCTGGCTCAACTCCTTCCACTGGCAGCTCATTCCACGTCCCCACCACCCTCTGAAAAAGTTGTCCCTCAGGTTCCCATTAAATCTTTTCCCTCTCACCTTAAACCTGTGTCCTCTGGTTCTTGACTCTGGGAAATAAGACTATGCATTTGCCCTTTCTAAGCCTTTCATGATGTTGTACACTTTTGTAGGATCACTCCTCAGCCTCCGGCGCTCCAAGGAATAAAGTCCTAGCCTGCCCGACCTCTCCCTGCACCTCAGGCTCTCGAGTCCTGGCAACATCATCATGAATCTTCTCTGTACTCTTTTCCAACTTAACCATCGTCACATGGTGGGTGATGGCTGTCCACAAAATGAGCTGCTAAATATCCTGCAACTTCATGAAGTCATGCAGCACAAAACAGATCCTTCTGCCCAACTTGTCCAGGCTGACTAAGATGCCCATGTAAGTTAGTCCGATTTGCCTGCGTTTATCTATCTAAACATTTATTTTTTTCAGTTGGGCAGGCTAGGACTTGACACAGAAGGCTGAGGGTTGATCTTATGGAGGTGTATCAAAACATGAGGGAATTGATGGACCGGCTTAATCACCATGGACAGGTTGGGACGGTTTCTGTACTCTATGGCTCTATGCATGTACTTCTCCAAATGTCTTTTATATGTTGTTCTTATACCTGCGCCAACAACTTCTTCCGGCAGCTCTTTCTGAAAATGTAGTTCCTTGTAAATCCTTTAAGTTGTTGGGCACTGGAGACTAAGGAGTGATCTTATAGAAGTGTATAAAATCATGAAAGGCATAGATATGAAATGGTGGTGAATATGTGGAAATCATTGGAGGTCAAGTCATTGGGTGCTATATATAAAGCGGAGGTTGATAGGTTCGTGATCAAAGTCAGAGTCAGTCAAGAGAGTTTATTGTCATGTGTCCCTGACAAGACAATGAAATTCTTTCTTTGCTTCAGCGCAACAGAACATAGTAGGCATTGACTACAAAACAGATCAGTGTGTCCATATACCATTATATACGTAAATACACACATGAATGAATAAATTGATAAAGTGCAAATAACAGATAAAGGGGTATTAATGTTCAGAGTTTTGACCGAGCCAAGTTTAATAGCCTGATGGCTGTGGGGAAGGGGCTATTCCTGAACCTGGTCGTTGCAGTCCTCAGGCTCCTGTACCTTCTACCTGAAGGTAGCAGGGAGATGAGCGTGTGGCCAGGGTGGTGTGGGTCCTTGATGATGCTGCCAGCCTTTTTGAGGCAGCGACTGTGATAGATCCCCTCGATGGAAGGAAGGTCAGAGCCGATGATGGACTGGGCAGTGTTTACTGCCCAGCAAGGGTATCAAATCAGTAAGGCTATCAAAGGTTACGGGGAGATGACAGTAGAACGAGGTTGAGAGGGAAAGATAGATCAACCATGGTTGAATGGTGAAGCAGACTCGATGGGCTAAATGGGGTTATTTCTGCTCCTGTATCTTAGGTTCTTGAATTTTCTGGTCTCATTGATTGCCACAAAATCCAGCGGGATATCCTGTCCCAAGTGTTTTCTGCAACATCTTTCCAAAGCTTTGAGTTACAGTAGAGTTGATGACTTACATTGGAGTTGATGGGTGTATTTCACTCTCTTTCATTCCGCTCGGAACTAAGGTCATTTCTTGCACTTGATAACTAGTCTTGGTGCAAACGAGGGAACTCTGCAAACTTTGGGAGGGTTGCAAGCTGCAGAAACTGCAGGGCAGCACGGTGGCGAAGGAGGTGGAGTTGCTGCCTCACAGCGCCAGAGACCCGGGTTCGACCCTGACAACGGGTGCTGTCTGTACGGAGTTTGTACATTCTCCCTGTGACCGCTTAGGTTTTGTCCAGGTGCTCCGGATTCCTCCCACACTCCAAAGACGTACAGGTTTGTAGGTTAATTGGCTTTGGTAAAATTGTAAAGTTGTCCCTAGCATGTAGGATAGTGCTAGCACACGGGGTGATTGCTTGTTGGCACGGACTCGGTGGGCCGAATGGCCGGTTTTTGCGTTGTATTTTTGAACTAAACAAAACTTTGCATCTGATGTTTGTTGAGTAAGTACCATGTCCATTTCTCCAGGAATTGCCAGGACTGAAGTGCTGAAGATGAGGTGGCGGGATGCATGAGGAGAATGCCCAGAGGACGATGTCATCCTAAAGACTTGGCTAACGTCATGAAAATGAGGCACATCTTCCTCTCTGTTCTGTTTTTTGGATCTGTCGGTCTCCTGTTCATCACGTACCTTCACATATGGATGGAGGAGCAACCTACAGGTCAGACACTGGGGTTTGAATCTTTTTTAGGATTTGATGGCACCACATTTCCATGTGGTACGATGGAGACTTTCGACTTTAGAGATGCAGCTCTTCCCATGATGTACAGGCAGATAAGAGCTGGTTTGCCATCATATTTGGCACAGTCATTGTGGGGCAAAGAGCCTCTTCCTGTGCTATACTGTTTAGACTTTAGACGTCAGAGATACAGTGAGGAAATAGGCCCTTCGGCCAACCGAGTCCGCGCCGACCACCCCGCACGTGAACAGTATCCTACGCACCACAGACCATTTACAGAGGCCAATTGACCTACAAAGCTGCACGTCTTTGGGATGTAGGATGAAACTGGAGCATCTGGGGGAAACCCGTGCGGTCACAGGGAGAACATGCAAACACCAGCATCCCTGCCTCTCTAGCCATTCCCATTCCTCTCTTGTACCTTCTTTCAGGACATTGAAAATGCAGGTTTCCAGACAAGAAAAGCTTCTTTCCCAATGATGTCCGAATCCTGAACTAATAACCTCTTTCACACCCAGAGTGAAAGAGGTTTTTTGCCAGAGCGGCTGACAACCTGGAGTTTGCACGTTCTCCCTGTGAAACCTAGGGGTTCCTCTGGGTGCTCCGGTTTCTTCCAAGGTTTGTAGGTTAATTGGCCATCTGTAAATTGTCCATAATGCATTGCTAGAACAGATGTATACGGGTGATCGATGGTCGGCATAGACACAGGGGCTGATGGGCCTGTTTCCACGCTGTATCTCTAAACTAACCAGGAGTTCTCCTAGTTCACTAACTCTTAGGAAGTTAAGTCACTCGACTCCTTGAGCCTTCTGCACCATTCAAGGGTTCAGTGATTCCATGGTGCTTTATTGTCACATGTGCTGAGGACCAGTGAGAACATTCTCGGCACGTTTGTAGGTTCATTGGCCCTCTGTAAATTGGTCCCTAGTTTATGGGGAAAGTGGGAAAACAGAGAACTAGTGTGAACGGGTGGTCGGCGTTGACTCAGTGGCCCTGTTTCCACGCTGAATCTAAAACAAAAAAAATTAAAAACTGAAACTTGCACTTGAAAGAGACTCCATGCGCCCATAAGTCAAAGACCCGAGCTAATGCTGTAAATGATTACTTTCCTTAATTCCGTTATTCTGTTATCAAAGGGTCTCGACCCGAAGCGTCACCTATCCCTTTTCACCCGAGATGCTGCTTGACCCGCTGAGTTATTCCAGCACTTTGTGTCTGTCTTCGGTTTAAACCGGCATCTGCAGTTCCTCCATACACTTGTAATGCACGCAACTAGCATGAATGTGCACTAATTTTTCCCAGTATCTTGGTACACATGACAATAAACTAAACTGAATGCTTTTGCACTACCTCAGTTTTATTTCTCCTTAATTGTATCACCGGTTGCATTTATCATGATCAAGTTGACTGTTTATGAGTTTCATGGGATCAAGGAATTTCATTGCACACCGAAGTGAGGAGAATAATCTAATTTGGGTTTGGTAATTACATTCTGAAATCCAGGGCTCTGGGCTCGTTCACTAAAAATAGAAGCCGGATCTTCAACTATTGACTGCACTGAAATGTAATATTTAATCTATTGATTGCAAAACTTGGTTTGTCCCTTAATGTCACAGATGACTGGGTCTTTGCTGTAATAAAAAGATGTGAAATGGTGCAAAAACTAGGAAAATGCTGGAAAGGCATTCTGGCTCATCTTAAACCAATGTCCTCTGGTCTTCGATTCTCTGGGCATTATTCCGCTCATCATTTTGTTCATTTGGGCTCTTTCACGTAGAAACATTAAACATAGGTGCACGAGGAGACCATTTGGTCCTTTGAGCCTGCACCGCCATCCATTGTTATCATGGTTGATCATCCACAATCAGCAACCCATGCCTGCCTTCTGCTAGCCCCTAGAGCTCTATCTAACTCTCTTTTAAATTAATCTGGTGAACTGGCCTCCACTGCCCTCTGTGGCAGAGAATTCCACAAATTCACAACTCTCTGGATGAAAACGTTTTTTCTCACCTGTGTTTCAAATGGCCTCCCCTTTATTCTTAGACTGTGGCCCCTGGTTCTGGACTCCCCCATCATTGGGAACATTTTTCCTGCATCTAGCTTGTCCAATCCTTTTATAATGTTATATGCTTCTATAAGATATCCTCTCATCCTTCTAAATTCCAGTGAATTCTTCAGGGTCTGAAGAAGGGTTTCGGCCCGAAACGTTGCCTATCTCCTTCGCTACATAGATGCTGCTGCACCCGCTGAGTTTCTCCAGCATTTTGTGTACCCACAAGCCCAGTCTTTCCAATCTTTCCTCATATGACAGCCCCGCCATCCTTGGGATTAACCGTGTGAACTTACGCTGCACTGCCTCAATAGCAAGGATGTCCTTCTTCAAATTAGGAGACCAAAACTACACACAATACTCCAGATGTGGTCTCACCAGGGCCCATTATAACTACAGAAGGATTCCTATACTCAAATCGTCTCACTATGAAAGTCAACATGCTATTTAGCATTAACTAAAAATAGAAGCAGGTTCGTCAACCTTTAATTGCACTGAAATATAATATTAAGTCTATTGAATGCATAAACTTGTTTTGTCCCTTTATAATGTCACAGCTGACTGGGTCTGCACTTTAATAATGGTGGAACAACAGAGACAATGCTGTAAAAAGTTCTGGATCGCCTTAAACCACAGGCTCCCAACCTTTTTTGTCCTGTTTAACCCCGGCAACTTTAATAGCACATAACAATGTTATTTCACTTATTTATGAACAACTAATGATGAACAACCGGTATACCAGAACCAAACGCAGTCAGTCAATGAGAACAAATCCAGAATCAACAAATTTACCACCTGGGTAAGCAAAATGTCTGAGCTGCCAGCCTGCCAGGCTTGAATGACTGAGCTGCCAGCCCAACAATCCATTCGGCCCACAATGTTCATACTAGCCCTCTGGAGACCAGTCCCTTCGTCCCACAACACCCATGCTAGCGCTTCAGAAACACCCCCCCCCCCCCCCCCCCCCCCCCACACTGACCAGCAATCTTGGAATTGGTGGAGAGGTGAAATATTCAGTTGGGGGACTAGCCCTCCCGTATGATGCTGGGACCCAACGGGTCCCACTTAGTCTAGTGTGTGTGTGTATATATATATATATATATGTATGTATGTATGTATATATATATATGTATGTATGTGCATATATATGTATGTATATATATATGTATGTATATATATATGTGTGTATATATATATATATGTATGTATATGTATATATATATGTGTGCGTGTGTGTATATATATGTATATGTGTATATGTATATATGTATATATATATATATATATATATATATATATATATATATGTGTGTGTGTGTGTATGTATGTGTATTGTATACATACCCCCACACACACACACACACAATTTCCGTCCTGGCATTAATAAAGTTCTATCGTATAGTATCGTGTGTGTAGGAAGGAACTGCAGATGCTGGTATAAACTGGAGATAGACACAAAAATCTAGAGCAGCAGTTCTAATCGCTTTTTGGACGCACAACCCCATCAGACATTGTTGGTCAGTACCGTGACCCCCGAAACAAAAATTGAAATTAAACCAGGCCGATTTATTAAAACCTGCCTGCCAATACTCAGTCAATGGGAGGGCTGAAATTGTTTCGCAGCCATCAGGCGATCAAAGCGAGGACGAATGCTCCACAGGCAGCACCTCATGTCAGCGTCGATCACAAGCCTATTGCGTGCCTTCCTTTTTAAGAGTTACCATGGTTGGGAATCCAGCCTCCAGCCTCACGCTAGGTTGAGGGGGACTGGACCAATAGAGTCAGGGCCCTCTTCAAAAGAACAGGACAATCCTTCACTTTCAGCCAAAGCCCGGCGAGCACTAGTTCCACGAAGTCACTCTTGAGCTGCGAATCTTCACAAATTCAGTTAAAATTCAACCTTCGCAGTCACGTCAGTATCGCTGATGGCACCGTCTTCAACGGGAAAGGGTCGGACGATCCACTCCTCACGAGGGCGTCGTCCAGTCCGGGGAAGTAATGTTCGATAACTTCACTAATTGCCAGAAGGTGGGTTGAGATCTCCTCGTGGAAGTGGCATTCAACATCTGGAGCGTCGTCATCTCAGGGAAGATAGTCGTGTCACCGTCCTGGACTGTTCTCTGATAAAGTTGAATCTTCCTCCTGAACGCTGTCACTTTGTCATGAGCCATGTGTAGCATTGGGAGGTTTAAGGAATTCATCTCAGCGAAGAATAGAGCCAAGTAAGCAACCTTCATCACAAACAGGTCATCCTGCATCTTTTCATGAAGCTAGTTCTCCTTCTCGGTACACCCTCTCTCCAAGAACAGTGCTATTTCCTCTCGAAGTTGAATCACACGTTTGAGAACTTTACCACGTGAAAGCCAGGGCACTTCTGTGTGGAATATCAGAACAGTGCAATCGGCGCCCATTTCTTCACACATCGATTTGAAGATTTTTGAGTTTGTTGCGCTACCTCGAATGTGGTTCGCAATCTTCCTCACATCTGAAAGCACTTCTCGAAGACCAGGAGGGAGAGTCTTCATCGCTAAAGCATGGTGATGTATCATGCAGTGGGTGAAGGAGACATGGGGAGCGACATCCTTCACGAAGGCTTTGAGCCGGATCTGCATCCGACCATGGAAGGTGCCCCATCTGTTCACACCCCGACAAGTTGTTCCCAGCCAAGCTCATGTTTGAAGGCTTCCAGCATTCTGAACAAATCCTCTCCCCGAGTGATAGTGGCCAATGGCTCTGAGACCAGGTACTCCTTCTTCATGGCTTCTCCGTCGAGGTAACAAACGTAGACTAGCAGTTGGGCACATGAGGCAACATCTGTCGACTCATCCAGTTGCAGTGAATACACTGGACTGCTCTTCACAGCACTCACTACTTGCAGCAGAATATCATTACTCATATCCGAGATTTGACTTTTGACTGTGTCATTCGAAAGGGAAATCTGCCTGAACTTGTTTGATTGCCGTTCGCCCAGCACCAACTTCACTGCTCGAGAAGGCATGGCTTGATACGCTTTTCACCGGTGGCGTGAGGTTTCTTAGTCTGTGCGATTCGATAAGCAATCCGGTATGAAGCCTCCAGCGCTGCTTCATTCTGACGAGCGCAGTGACCCGTCGAATCGATGCGGGAACCCTTGAGTGCGGCTTCTTTTCATTTGAAATAGTCCAGGCCGTTCCCCGCCAGGTCGCTGTGACAAAACTCCAAATGGACCTTCAGTTTGCCGGGCTTCATGCTCTCGTGGCTCAAAACCTTGGCACAGGTAACACATTGCAGCTTGACCACGGATTTTTGAACAATGCTTGTCAAGCCGAGCTTGAGAAATGCTTCAGTATACGTGAGCTTCTTGGCAGACATGGTTCACAACACACACAGTTCATGTGCGGATAGTATGTACCTTTGTTAGGTTTCTAAAAATGTGCTCAACAAATTGATATGTTATTTATGACCCCTTCATGACCCCCTGGCAAAAACCCCAAACAACCGCCACGGGGGTCACGAACCCCAGGTTAAGACCCACTGATCTAGAGTAACTCACCAGGTCTGACAGAATCTCTGGACAAAAGGAAAATATTACGTTTTGGGTTGGGTCTGAAATAGGTTCCTGCACACCTTCGGAATGTGGAAGGAAACAAGAGCACCCGGAGAAAACCCATGCGATCAAAGGGAAAAGGGGCAAACTCCATACAGACAGCACCCACATTCAGGAGCAATTCCGGGTCTCTGGCACTTTTAGGCAGCAACCTTATGGCCAATGTACTGCCCCGTAGTCTTCAACTGAATTAAAACATACAGTAGCTGTAAAAGGGGACATAGCGTCACTTGGAGATTTAAGACTTAAAATGGATAGTTTATTTTTTTTAGTAACCAAAGTTATCAATGTATAATTTTTTGTGTGTTGGAAAACAAAATATAGTGGCACAGCAGGTGGACTTGCTGCCTCACACGCCAGAGACGTGTGTTTGATCCTGTCCTCGGGCACTGTCTGTGTTGAATTTGCACGTTCTCCCTGCAAGCGTGTGGGTTTCCTCCCACATCCCAAAGACGCATTGGCTTTGTAGGTTAACTTGTCTCTGTAAAATTGTCCCTAATGTGTAGGGAGTGGGTGAGGAAAGTGGGATAACAGAACTTGTGTGAATGGGTAGGCAAAAATGCTGGAGAAACTCAGCGGGTGAGGCAGCATCTATGGAGCGAAGGAAATAGGCGACGTTTCGGGTCGAGGCCCTTCTTCAGACTGATGTGTGGGTGGGGGGGACGGGAAGAAGAAAGGAAGAGGCAGAGACATTGAGCTGGGAAGGGGAGGAAAAGCAGGGACTACCTGAAATTGGAGAAGTCAATGTTCAGGCCGCTGGGGTGTAAACTACCCAAGCAAAATATGAGGCGCTGCTGCTACACTTTGCGGTGGGACTCACTCTGGCCATGGAGGAGGCCCAGGACAGAAAGGTCGAATTCGGAATGAGAGGGGGGTTGAAGTGCTGAGCCACCGGGAGATCAGGTTGGTTATTGCGAACTGAGTGGAGGTGTTGTGCGAAGCGATCGCCAAGCCTGCGCTTGGTCTCACTGAGGTTGATCATATGCTGAATAATCCAACCACATTTTTGTTTGGAAGTGGGAAGAAATAATAGAAATTGCATTCATTGCAACGTGTAAAAAGAGTTGAGATACTGTATATACTCTATTATAATTTTGCTGCATGTCATTGTGGTATATCATGTCTTGATTGGTGAATATGTTTAGTTTGTGACTTTATTTGAAGCAGAAATAATATGTGAATGGTTCATTGAGCATAAATCCGACTGGTCACTACGCACTTCGTCTGAGCACATTATCGCACGCGTCATGCAAGCTGTCTTAAATGACCACCTAAACTGTCATTTGGCAACCTAAAAAGCTGCCTAGGTTACCCGGCTGGAAACTGAGAAAAAAAGTTAGGTGAGAGCCCTGTATTAGATAATAATCTGCCTTCCTGTTCTTGCTACCAAAGTGAATAACCTCACATTTATCCACATTAAACTGCATCTGCCATGCATCCGCCCACTCACCCAACCTGTCCAAGTCACCCTGCATTCTCATAGCATCCTCCTCACAGTTCACACTGCCACCCAGCTTTGTGTCATCTGCAAATTTGCTAATGTTACTTTTAATCCCTTCATCCAAATCATTGATGTATATTGTAAATAGCTGCGGTCCCAGCACCGAGCCTTGCGGTACCCCACTAGTCACTGCCTGCCATTTTGAAAAGGACCCGTTAATCCCTACTCTTTGTTTCCTGTCTGCCAACCAATTTTCTATCGAATTCAGTGCCCTACCCCCAATACCATGTGCTCTAACTTTGCCCAATAGTCTCCTATGTGGGACCTTATCAAATGCTTTCTGAAAGTCCAGGTACCATACATCCACTGGCTCTCCATTGTCCATTTTCCTAGTTACATCCTCAAAAAATTCCAGAAGATTAGTCAAGCATGATTTCCACTTGATGGAAATCCATACTGACTCGGACCGATCCTGTTACTGCTTTCCAAATGTGCCGCTATTTCACCTTTTATAATCTTCCCCACTCCGATGCCAGGCTAACTGGTCTATAATTCCCTGTTTTCTCTCTTCTGCCTTTCTTAAAAAGTGGGATAACATTAGCGACCCTGGAATCCGCAGGAACTGATCCTGAATCTATAGAACATTGGAAAATGATCACCAATGCGTCCACGATTTCTGGAGCCACTTTCTTATGTACCCTGTGATGCAGACCACCAGGCCCTGGGGGAAGACACAAACAATTATGGGGAACATTGCCATTTCTTTGTTCCCCATAATAAATTCACCTGTTTCAATCTTCATCTCCTCTTCACATACTTAAAAAAGCTTTTACTATCCTCCTTTATATTCTTGGCTAGCTTACCTTCGTACCTCATCTTTTCTCCCCGTATTGTATTTTTAGTTATATTCTATTGCTCTTTAAAATTTACCCAATCCTCTGGCTTCCCGCTCATCTTTGCTATGTTATACTTCTCTTTTATTTTCCTTTGTCACCCACGGTCGCCCCTTTCGCCCCTTGGAATATTTCTTCCTCTTTGGAATGAACTGATCTATATTATAATGAACTATATTATTCCCAGAAATACCTGCCATTGTTGTTCCACTGTCATCCCTGCTAGGGTATCTTTCCAGTCAACTTTGGCCAGCTCCTCCCTCATGGCTCCGTAGTCCCCTTTGTTCAACTGTAATACTGACACTTCCGATTTTTCCTTCTCCCTCTCAAATTGTAGGTCCAAAGTTATCATATTATGCTCACTACCTCCGAATGGCTCCCACTACCTCCGAATAACTCGAGTTCCCTTACCAAATCCAGTTCATTACAACACTAAATCCAGAATTCGTGTCCGGACGAATCGTGGAGCGACTCCGGACTGTCAAAGCTGCCACATCCAGACATAAAAACAGTTTATATCCACGAATAGTTGCTCTACTCAACAGCCAAAAATCTGTAGCCTCCCTTTGATCTGGTATTTTGTTGGTTCACATGCTTGATCAATGGTTTTTTTTCATTAATGTTTTATTTTTATTAATGTTTAATGTTTTCTGAGTCATTCGTAACTGTCACTGTATGTCATGTTACTTGCGGGCGGAGCACCAAGGTAAATTCCTTGTATGTGAATACTTGGCCAATAAACTTACTTACTTAAGAATTGCCTTCTCCCTGGTAGGCTCCAGTATAAGCTGCTCTAAGAATTCATCACAGAGGCACTCCACAAACTCCCTATCTTGGGGTCCAGTACCAACCTAATTTTCCCAGTCTGGGGGAAAGGTTCAGACTGTATAACCCTGTCCATGCCGCTCATAATTTTATATACTTCTATCAGGTCTCCCCTCAACATTCGACACTCCCGAGAAAACAAGTCAATGTTTGTCCAACCTCTTTATAGCTAACTCCTTTTCCCCACAGTTTCTACTTTTAGAACAATTTGTCCTTTCTTCATTCACTGGTCTGAGGACAAAAAGTAAACTGTACCCTGCCAATCTTGCAGCTGGGTAATGATCGAGTGTTGGGGAGAGTGTTGTCTTGAGTGCGAACTGCTGTACTTGCTGTTTGTCCAATCTCCCGCTCGCTCTCTAACCCTGCCTGTACCTCAGTACATATAAACATAAACTAAACTGAATGTTTTTGCACCACCTCAGATTTATTTCTCCTTAATTGTATAATCGGTTGCATTTTTTCATGAGCATGTTTTAGAATTTCATTGCACCCTGATGTGAGGAGAATAATCTAATTTGGGTTTGGTAATTACATTCTGAAATCCAGGGCTCTGGGCTTGTTCACTAAAAATAGAAGCCGGATCTTCAACTATTGACTGCACTGAAATGTAATATTTAATCTATTGATTGCAAAGCTTGGTTTGTCCCTTAATGTCACAGCTGACTGGGTCTTTACTGTAATAAAAAGATGTGAAATGGTGGAAAAACTGGGAAAATGCTGGAAGGACATTCTGGCTCGTCTTAAACCAATGTCCTCTGATCTTCGATTCTCTGGGCATTATTCCTCTCATCACTTTGTTCACCTCCATAAAATCACCCGTTATCCTCTTGCGCTCTGAGGTAGAGAGTCCCAGCCTGCTCTCCCTCGCCCTGTGGCACAAGCCCTTGAGTCCTGGCGACATTGTTGTTAATCTTCTCTGAACCCTTTCCAGCTTGACAACACCTTTCCATTGTCAATCTTTGATTGCATGAAATGTAAGATTAATTCTATGAATGCAAACATTTGTATAGTCCCAGAGGTGAGGGGGAGTGTTGTTGAGCCCTGTACCTCTGCCTGCCTGAAGTGGACCCAACAGAACGTCCATCTTCACTGAGTGGCCCCACCATCTCGAAGACCTTGCTCAGATTGAGCTGTGTGTCCACCTCCCTCTGCAAATTGCCCCACGAGCTGTTTCTGACGATGCCTGAGCAGAGTTGCCAGGTAGTACGGGTTTTCTGTATTTTGTATGGAAATGCGATAAGAATACGGATGTACAGATTTGCTTTGTAATATACGGATTTTTTAAAAATCGGCTCGACTTCCTGTTTCATCTTGCTGCTTAAAAAATGCAAGGATATAAAAAGTCATACTGTAACTCTAAAAATTGTAGCAGATTAAATCTATTAGTATTTTAAATTGCAAGATCTGGATGATTATTTTTGTAAGCTTTGATATGCCTGTCCCGCTCCAGGTTTAAACCGCGCTGTCAGTTTATCGCGTGGGAATTTAAACGAACAGCGCTATGGGTTCTAATTATAGCGCGACCACCTGGAGCACTATGGGCTTTACACAAATCTCTATGCCCACAGCGCTATGGGCCACAGACTGTTCGGGGCGGGAGAAGGAGAGAGAGAGAATGAGAGGAAGGGAGGGAATAAGAGGGGGAGGGAGAAAAAAAGGAAGCAGATAGGGAGGGAGGGAGGGAAAGAGGAAGGAGGGAGAGAGCGCGATGGAGGGAGAGGGAGGCTTCCAAAATGGCTTCCACGTCATCATCTGGTGCTAAAGGCGGGAAGCAGCTGTTCAAACAGAAGTGTACAAAGAGATGGCACTGTCAAGTAAGGTGTGTAGAAGACATGTCAATTGGTAGCAAAGTTATGCACTCTCGGACTCTCACATGGGTAGGACCGCACATGAAAAAACATTTTTTTCAGCAAAATGGCACCACGTAAAAATACTGATTTCCTTAGCAAAATACCGATTTTCAGGTACTGAAATGCTCTGACAAAACTTGGCTGCTCTGCCTGAGAGGCTGCTGAACACATTTTGGTCTGTTTTGCTTGTGCGAAGTCCAGTGCCTGAAATCTGAGGGGATTTTAATTTCACCCAGTTTTAGTTTAGTTTAGAGAAATATTACGGAAACAGGCCCTTCGACCCATCGAGTCCACGCCGACCAGCGATCTTTGTACACTAACACTATCCTACACACCAGGGACAAATTAAAAAAATGTTTCCAAAGCCAATTAACCTACAAACCCACATATTGTTGGGATGTGGGAGGAAATTGAAGCACACGATGAAAATCCCCGCAGTCACGGGGAGCACGTACAAACTCCGTACAGAGAGCACCTGCAGTCTGGATCGAACCCACGTCTCTGGGCACGGTAAGGCAGTAACTCTACCGCTGAACCACTGCGCCGCCCAAAGTTATAGTATAGTTTATTATTGTCACGTTTATTGTCACCAGGTACGGTAAAAAACGTATTTGTTGCGTGCTATTCAGTTAGCGGAAAGAATATACATGATTACAATCAAGCTGTCTGCAGTGTGTACAGATGCAAGATGAAGGGGATAACATTTCGTGCAAGATAAAGTCCAGTAAAAAGTCCAGGTTAAAGATTGCCCGAAGGTCTCCAATGTGGTAGATGGGAGATCAGGACCGCACTCTAGTTGGTGATACGATGCTTCAGTTGTCTGATAACAGCTGGGAAGAAATTGACCCTGAATCTGGAGGTTTGCGTTTTCACACTTCTGTACCTCTTTCATGAAGGGAGAGAGGGGAAGAACCTTGATGCAGTTCAGAAGTGGACGGCATGGTGTTGCAGCGGTAGAGTTCCTGCCCTACCGCGTCAGAGACCCGAGATCTATCCTGACTACAGGTGCTGTCTGTATGGAGTTTGTACCTTCTCCCTGAGACTGCATGGATTTTCTCCGGGTGCTCCGGTTTCCTCCCACACTCCAAAGACATGCGGCTTTGCAGTTTAATTGGCTTCTGTAAATTGTAGATTGTCTACAATGTGAACAGAGCAAGAAACGTCTGGATTCTGGACTGGATTTGGTAAAATTGTAAATTGTTCCTAGTGTGTAGGATGGTGCTAGTGTACGAGGATCGCTGGTCGGCCAGACCCAGTGGACCAAAGGGTCTGTTTCCATGCTGTATCTCTAAAAGTCTTTTAAAGAAAAAGGATAGAACTGGTGTACGGGTGATGGATGGTCTGCACGGACTCGGTGGGTCGAAGAGCTAGATTCCAAGATGTATCTCTAAACTAAAGAAAGTGAAACGAGTCAGTCCGACTGCCCATTTGTTGCACAGATTTAAGTCGAGTCAAGCCCTGCCGTTGATAATTAAACGTCTCTGTCGAAACTGAGCTGAATACTTTCCTTCAGCAGATGCATTCTACAAAGACGGGGCAGGGCACACATTCCTGCTTCTCCCCACCCCATCTGCCTTTAGACACCTTTACACCAGGGCTCATTTAGAGTCTTAGGAAAAATTTATAGCTGGGAGCTTTAAATGCAGTGCAAATACTCAGCAAATAGTCGAGACGGTGATGTCAGACGGAGTTTGCCATTAAGGGATTGATGTGGAATTTATGTTTTTAGGAGTAATGCATATTTGGCTGCAGACTCTTTCAGTTTAGACCCAAGGAACTGCAGATGCTGGTTTACAAAAACAAGACACAAAGTGCTGGAGTAACTCATCAGTCAGGCAACATCTATTTTACCTTTTTACAGAGTGGTGGGTATGTGGAATGAGCTGCCAGAGGAAGTAGTTGAGGCAGGTACTATTGCAAGATTTAAAAAAAACATTTAGATAGGTTCATGGATAGGACAGGTTTAGAGAGATAGGGGTCAAAGTCTCAGGCAGGTGGGATTAATGTAGAATGGGCAAGTTGGTCCGAAGGGCTTGTTTCTGTGCTGTCTGGCTCTTTGACTATGGCATGGGCACATTGGGCTGAAGGGCCTGTTTTCCTACTGGATGACTGGCGATATGTTTTGCACTACAAGGAATAGTGTCCATGTCTGCGCAACCTCACCCTGTAGCTCAGTCCCTCGAATCCTGTCAACATCCTCGTAAATCTTCCCTGAACCCTTTCAAGCATGACAGTATCTTTCCAAAACAATACTCTAAATGTAGCCTCACCAACGTATTATATCACTGTAACATCACCTCCCAAAGCCTATAGTACTCTGACTAATGAAGGCCAATGTGCCAAATGCACTCCCTGATGGATTAGATGGCTTTTAGCCATGTGCGTGGAAGTGTAGGGGATGGAGGAATAGGGATCATGTTCAGGCAGATGGGATCAGTTTAATCTGGTATCATGTTTGGCACAAACATTGTGGGCAGAAAGGCCCGTTTTAAGGATAAGGGGGAAGTCCTTTTGGACCGAGAGGAGAAAAACATTTTTCACACAGAGAGTGGTGAATCTGTGGAATTCTCTGCCGCAGAAGGTAGTTGAGGCCAGTTCATGGGCTATATTTAAGAGGGAGGTAGATGTGGCCCTTGTGGCTAAAGGATCAGGGGGTATGGAGAGAAGGCAGGTACAGGATACTGAGTTGGATGATCAGCCATGATCACATTGAATGGCGGTGCAGGCTCGAAGGGCCGAATGGCCTACTCCTGCACCTATTGGCTATGTTTCCTGTGCTGTACTGTTCTAAGTTCTAATATACAAGGTGAAGGAAGGAACTGCCGATGCTGGTTTACATCAAAGATAGACACAAAGTGTCGGGGTAACTCAGCGGGTCGGGCAGCATCTCTGGCAGAAGATAGAGGCGAAGGCAAGCACTGAAGGAACTCGTGTGGCGGTGGTAGCAATCCGCGTTAAAAGAGGTTGTAAAGACAGAGAGCAGGGGAAATCATGGAGGATGAGCAGCGAACGTTCTTAGGTTATAGGAGCTGAATTAGGCCATTTGGCCCATCATGTCTACTCTGCCATTCAATCATGGCTGATCTATCTTTCCCTCTCAATCCCATTCTCCTGCCTTCTCCCCATACACCCTGACACCCTTACTGATCAACAATCTATCAACCTCTGCCATAAGAATATCCATTGACCTGGTCTCCACAGCCATCTGCGGCAATGAATTCCACAGATTCACCACGCACTAACTAAAGAAATTCCCGCACATCTTCTTAGTGGAAACATCCTCTCCACATTCACTCCATCTAGAGAGAGGATGTTGCAGATTTCTCATCAGAGAGAGGAGGAGAACCTCTTAAAAGTAGGTGTTCCTTGAGAAGATTTCGCAGTGGAGCAGACAAAATGTGCAGGAGGAACTGCAGATTGACACAAAATGCTGGAGGATCTCAGCGGGACAGGCAGCATCTCTGGATGGAAGGAATGGGTGACGTTCAGACTGCAGATGCTTGTTTAGACTGAAACATAGAAACATAGAAATTAGGTGCAGGAGTAGGCCATTCGGCCCTTCGATCCTGCACCGCCATTCAGATAGGCACAAAGAGAAGATAGACACAAAATGCTGGAGCAATTCAGCGGGTCAGGCAACATCTCTGGAAGATGATGGAGGTGCAGGCAAGCACCAAAGAAACAGTGGTGTGTAGCGAGTCTGGGAACAATCTACCATGATATCAATATGCACAGCAGTGTTTTCACAGGCAATGCAGCAGAGATTTCCTGTGTGTCTTGGCAAATCTACACAAAGTTTATTATGAATAGCTTGTGATCAATATATTTGGAGAACACTGCAAGTCTGTTCCACTGTGAACAAGAGTAAAACTTATTTGATTTGCCACCTTGGTAACTCGACAAATTGTTCCCAAGTGGCAGACTCACCACCAACAGCCTGCAACCGCATAAATTAGTGTGGAGAAGTTGGGCAAAGGGCCTGTTTCCGTGCTGTATGACTCTATGACTTTATGTCTCTTCCCAAAGTGCCGGAGATTAATGTGCTAACCAGGTCTTATAGCAATAATGGAATGAAAAATCACAAGAATGTGCTCCTTGTTTTAAAAAAAAAATTAAGAAAATAGTGTTTCTAGTTTTTGTAACCAGCATTCTGCAGCAATGTACTCCAAGTGTTAAGCTACTACAGAGTCATACAGTGTTGAAACAGGCCATTCGGCCCAATTTACCCACACCGACCAACACGTCCCACCTGCCTGCATTTGACCACATCCCTCTAAACCTTTCCATCCCATTCTACCATCATTGTAACTACCGCCTCTGGCAGCTTGTTCCATATACCCATCACACTCTATGTGAGAAAGTTTGTGTACGTGTTAAATCTTTCCCCCTTCACCTCTGGCCAGGGGCACCGACGGACAGATTACAAGTGCCAGTGAGGCCCACGTTCCCTGAACAGTTTGTTCCTGGAGCTTGGTTCAGCAGGGTCACACAGCGTGAAAACAGGCCCCTAGGCCCAGCTTTTCCCACACCAACCAAGAGGCCCCATCTACACTACATTTGCCCAACAGCACTATGTCCTTTTCTGCCCCCTGCACCACTTTGTGTTTTGTTCAAGATTCCAACACCTAAACTTCCTTGAGTGTCGGTAACAGCGTTGGTATTTGCGTCATATTCTCACGTGTACCAAGATATAAAGGTTTGTTTGCGTGCTATCTAGACGCATTATGCTGCACACACGTGCACACACACGCACACACGCACACACACACACGTGCACACGCACACACGCATGTACACATAAACACACACACACACACGCACGCACACACACACGTGCACACACACACACACGCACGTGCACACACACGTACACACACACACACACACACACACACACACACACACACACGTGCACACACACACGTACGTGCACACACACACACACACACACACACACACACACACACACACACACACACACACACACATATGCATACACATAAAAACAAACAATAGTGCAAAAATTCAAAACCAAAGCCCCCAAGTCCATGCAGTTCAGAGCTTATTTGCTTGCAGCCTGATGGCTGTAGGGACGAACCTGCTCCTGTATCTGGATGTTACTGTTACAATTTTCAGGCTCCTGTTCCACCTTCCTGATGGAAGGAGTGAAATGAGTGCATGGCCAGGGTGGTGTGGGTCTCTGATGATGCTGGCTGCCTATTTGAGGCAGCAACACGTGTAGATCCTTCGATGCTGGGGAAGGACTGAGCAGTGTTCACTTTTTGAGGTCTTCTTCGCTCCTGGGCATTGCCGGACCAGGCCGTAATGCAATGCGCCCTCTACTGGGCACCTGTAGAAGTTCAAGAGTATCAGAGTCAAAGTCAAAGTCAAGAGAGTTTATTGTCATGTGTCCCTGACACGACAATGAAATTCTTTCTTTGCTTCAGCACAACAGAACATAGTAGGCATTGACTACAAAACAGATCAGTGTGTCCATATACCATTATATACGTAAATACACACACGAATGAATAAATTGATAAAGTGCAAATAACAGATGGAGGGGTATTAATGTTCAGAGTTTTGTCCGAGCCAGGTTTAATAGCCTGATGGCTGTGGGGAAGTAGCTGTTCCTGAACCTGGTCGTTGCAGTCTTCAGGCTCCTGTACCTTCTACCTGAAGGTAGCAGGAGATGAGCGTGTGGCCAGGGTGGTGTGGGTCCTTGATGATGCTGCCAGCCTTTTTGAGGCAGCGACTGTGGTAGATCCCCTCGATGGAAGGAAGGTCAGAGCCGATGATGGACTGGGCAGTGTTTACTACTTTTTGTAGTCTTTTCCTCTCCAGGATGTTCAAGTTGCCGAACCAAGCCACGATGCAACCAGTCAGCAAGCTCTCTACTGTGCACCTGTAGAGGTTAGAGAGAGTCCTCCTTGACAGACCGACTCTCCGTATTCTTCTCAGGAAGTAGAGGCGCTGATGAGCTTTCTTAATAATTGCATCTGTGTTCTCGGACCAGGAAAGATCTTCAGAGATGTGCACGCCCAGGAATCTGAAGCTCTTGAACCTTTCAACCATCGACCCGTTGAAATAAACAGGACTGTGGGTCCCCATCCTACTCCTTCCAAAGTCCACAATCAGTTCTTTGGTTTTGCTGGAGTTGAGGGCCAGGTTTTTGTGCTGACACCATATGGACAGTCGCTCGATCTCTCTTCTATACTCTGACTCATCCCCATCAGTGATACGTCCCACAACAGTGGTGTCGTCAGCGAACTTGATGATGGAGTTTGCACTATGACCGGCTACGCAGTCATGAGTATAGAGTGAGTACAGTAGGGGGCTGAGCACGCAGCCTTGAGGTGCTCCCGTGCTGATTGTTATCAAGTCTGACACATTTCCACCAATACGAACGGACTGTGGTCTGTGAATGAGGAAGTCGAGGATCCAATTGCAGGGGGATGCGCAGAGACCCAGTTCTGCGAGTTTGGTAACCAGCTTGGAGGGGATGATTGTGTTAAATGCCAAGCTGTAATCGATGACTAACAGCCTGACATATGAGTTTTTGTTGTCCAAGTGCAGTGGAGCATCCACTCTGACATACCAAATCTCCGTAATACTTCCATGAAGCAGAGGAGTTTATGGGCTTTCTTTATGATTGCATCAAAGTGCTGGGTCCAGGGCAGATCTTCAGAGATATGCATGCCCAGAAACGTGATCCATTTGACCATTGTCCCGTCAAAGAAGACAGTTTTCGGGGTCCTCATCCTTCCTCTTCCAAAGTCCACAATCAGTTCCTAGGTCTTATTGGCATTCTTCTTCTTGCAAATAAAACATAAACCAAATAAATAGTTAGACCTCAAGCCGGGTGTTGAGCTGCCATGTTGTTGTCTCTGCGTCAAAGAAGAAGATTGACATTGAGAGCAAAGGTTGTTGTGCTGATCATGTTGATCGATCTCCCTTCTATATTCTGGCTCAGCATCGCCAGTAACCTGACCTACACGTGCTAACAAAATCCCATGTAGCTTTAGATGTTTGAGTGAAGAAGACAGTAAAATCGTAAATTGTCACTACTGGGTAGGATAGTACTAGTGTCGCTGGTCGGCACAGACTCGATGGGCCGAAGGGTCTGTTTGGGTTCTGTATCTCTTAAGTCTAAAGGTGCAGATGGAGACAGGAGTAGGGAATATCACATAAGGACACCAAGTGCTGGAGTAACTGGGTCAGGCAGCATCTCTGGAAAATGTGGATAGGTGACGTATTGGGTCGAGACCCTTCTCCTTGTGACCACGTGGGTTTTCTCTGGGTGCTCCGGTTTTCTCCCCCACTCCAAAAAACGTGCAGGTTTGGACGTTAATTAGCTTTGGTAAGATAAATTGTAAATTGTCCCTATTGTGAAGGATGGTGTCAGTGATCGCTGGTCGGCACGGACTGGGTGGGCCGAAGGGCCTGTTTTTGCGCTGTATCTCTAAAGTCTAAAGGTGCAGATGCAAGGGCAGGCCAAAATGACCCAAAAAGTCACCCATCCATATTTCTAGAGATGCTGGCTGACCTGCCGAGTTACTCCAGCACATTGTGTCCTTTTGTGTATTAATCAGCCTCTGCAGTTCTATTGTATAACCTGTGATATAAGTAGGCTGGGGTGCCATTAGAGGAGTATTTGAAGCTGATATGTGTGGTGTCCTTCACCAGCAGGGTTGTGGCACAGTGGTAGAGTTGATGCTTCACAGCGTCGGAGACCCCGGTTCAATCCTGACCTCGGTTACTGTTTTTGCGGGGTTTGCACATTTCTGTGACAGAGTGGGTTTTCCCCAGCTGCTCCGGTTTCCTCCTACACACCAAACACGTACAGGTTTGTAGGTTAATTGGCTTCAGTAAAATTGTAAAATTTCCCCGGTGTGTATCGGATAGCGCTAGTGTGCAGGGATCGCTGGTCGGCACGAATGAGGTGGGCTGAAGGGCCTGTTTCCGTGCTGTATCTCCAAACTGTATCCAGCTAGATGCAGGAGAAATGTTCCCAATGTTGGGGGAGTCCAGAACCAGGGGCCACAGTCTAAGAATAAAGGGAAGGCCATTTAAAACTGAGATGAGAAAAAACAAAATTCACCCAGAGAGTTGTGAATTTGTGGAATTCTCTGCCACAGAAGGCAGTGGAGGCCAATTCACTGGATGAATTTAAAAGAGAGTTAGATAGAGCCCTAGGGGCTAGCTGAATCAAGGGATAAGGGGAGAAGGCAGGCACTAATTGTGGATGATCAGTCATGATCACAATGAATGGCGGTGCAGGCTTGAAGGGCCAAAGAACCTCCTCCTGCACCTATTTTCTATGTTTCTAACTAAACTAAACTAAGATGCTGCCTGACCCACTGAGTTGTTTTGAGCTTTGCGTCTATCTTTGCTATAAACCAGCATCTGCAGTTCTTTCCTACACACTAAGCCTATGATAACCTGTTTAATGCACAGCTGACTAAGGCAGCCGTTCAACTCATCTGGCCAGTACTCACATGCACAGGGTAACAGACCTCTGGGGAAAAGATGTGCGCACAGATGACACACGGCGGTAATGCAGTAAAAATGCAACGAGCAGCCCTTTGCATTTGCTTTCTGAATGTAGAAAAAGCGACACAAAGTGCTGGAGTAATCTGAGGGTCAGGCGGCATCTCTGGGGATCATGGACAGGACATTTCAGGTCGGGGCCCTTCCTCACACTGATAGATGCTGGTTTACAAAAGAAAGACACAAAGTGCTGGAGAAACTCGAGGGTGGCGAATCTGATGAATGAATTGCCACAGGCGGCTGTGGAGGCCAAGTCAATGAATATTTTTAAGGCGGAGATTGACAGATTTTTGATCAGTACAGGTGTCAGAGGTTAATGGGAGAAGGCAGGAGAATGGGGTTGAGAGAGAAAAATCAGACATGACTATATGGCAGAGTAAGCTTGAATGGCCTAATTCTGCTCCTACTGTATAACATTAATTTATGAAATCGGAGGCTCAGGCAGCATTTCTGGGGAACATGGATATGTGACTTTTAGACTGATAGATGCTGTTTTACAAAAAGAGACACCAAGGGCTGGAGTCGCACAGTGGGTCAGGCAGCATCTCTGAAGAGCATCTTTCTTACTTCTGTCACTTTAAGTGCCGGTGTTCTGGTGGCACTGGATGGATGATGTAGGGGTCGGGCTGGCCCAGTGCGATGCCATCGGCTCCTTCCCCCGCCGCAGGCCGCAGGCTGCGCTCGATCCGCTCGCTCTCCCGGCTGCCGCAGGGCCTCCCGCGGCCGTCTCCGCCAACATCACCGCCTATCCAGCCTCTCCTAAGAACTCCAGTCCTGGTAATATCCTTGCGAATCTTTCTGCGCCCTCCCTAGCTAAATCACATCCTTCCCATAGTCCTGGACCAGCCACTTCGAAGCAATGGCCAACAAAACACACCAAAGTCTTTACTTCCTTAGAAGGCATAAGAAGTTTGGCATGTCCCCAACAACTCTCACCAACTTCTACAGATGTGCCGCAGAAAGCATTTTGTCGGATACATCACCGCATGGTTTGGGAACGGCTCCATCCAAGACCGCAATAAATTGCAGAGAAATGTGGACGCAGTCCAGACCACCACACAAACCAACCTCCCTTCCATCGACTCCATCTACATTTCACGCTGCCTCGGCAAGGCCAGCAGCATCATCGAGCACCAGTCTCACCCCAGATACTCCCTCTTCTCCCCTCTCACCTCCAGAATCAGGGACAGATTCTTCCCAGCTGTTATCAGGGAACTGAACCGTCCCATCGACAACTCGAGAGCGGTCGTGAATTACCACAAAGGAGACCCTCGGACTTTACTGGACTTTATCTAAACGTTATTCCCCTTTATCCTGTATCTGTACACTGGACGGCTCGATTGTAATCACGTATTGACTTTCCGCTGACTGGATAGTGCGGCGACATTGGACAACTTGATTGTAGAATCCCGCATCCTTCAATGTCCGTTCCGAACTGGAAGCTAAGCTAAACTAATCACCAGCCCGAACTTGGTCCATATCCCTCTGTTCTCTGCACATCCATGTGCCTATCTAAAGCCTCTTAAGCACCACTATCGTATCTGCCTCCTCCACCAGCCCCACCTGCGCGTTCCAGACTGCCACCCCAAACTAATATTGTAGCTTTTCATACCTTAAGTTTCCCTCTCCCCTGATTCTCAGTCTGAAGAAGGGTCTTGACCTGAAACATCACCGCATTCGTTTTCTCCAGAGATGCCTCAAAAAGGCAGCCAACATCATCAATGACCCACACCATCCTGGCCATGCACTCATCTCTCCGCTGCCATCAGGCAGAAGGTACAGGAGCCTGAAATCTGGTACATCCAGGTTCAGGAACAGCCTCTTCCCCACAGCCATCAGGCTATTAAACTCGCCAACAAACAGACTCTGAACTGTAGCAGCCTATTGCTTTATATATAGTGTATATTGAACTGAACGGTTCTGTATGTTTGCTTACAATATTCTGTTGAGCTGCAGCAAGCAAGAATGTCATTGTCCTATCTGGGACACATGACAATAAACTCTCTTGACTTGACTTGACTTGACGCTGCCTGACCCTCTGAGTTACACAAGCATGTTGTGTCTATCTTCGGTGTAAGCCAGCATCTGCAGTTCCTGTTCGATGTTCCATGTCTCTCTGTTTTATAACTCTCCCCCAGAGCCAAGACATTCACCGTGCACAATGCATTCTACTCTAGTTTAACTCCCCAAAATGCCTTGAGGGGAATAAACAGTAGGGAGAGGGGAGGGGAGTGGAGTGATAGGATGATGAGGTGAACAAGATAGCTGTGGCGTGTTGCTGTGTTATAAATATTGAATGGACAAGCCAGCTCTTTACCAGACTGAATGTGGTGATGTTGAAATCAGGGGCTCCCTCTGGTGGTAGTACACAGCTAGAATCTCCCAGTTCCCAGTGGGAAGAAGGGCCTCGACCCGAACTGTCGCCTATCTCCTTCGCTCCTTAGATGCTGCTGCACCCACTGAGTTTCTCCAGCTTTTTGTGTAGGAAGAAGGGTCTCGACCTGAAACGTCGCCTATCTCCTTCGCTCCTTAGATGCTGCTGCACCCGCTGAGTTTCTCCAGCCTTTTGTGTAGGAAGAAGGGTCTCGACCCGAAACGTCGCCTATCTCCTTCGCTCCTTAGATGCTGCTGCACCCGCTGAGTTTCTCCAGCCTTTTGTGTACCCTCCCAGTTCCTATGTCTCCTTGTATCTCCAAAATTACACGCTGACACTTACAGTGCCCAGTTACCATTGCTTTTCATTCACGCAGGGCTGGTTCTGTACGTCTTGCCTGATGGAGAGGGGAGAAGAGGGAGTGACCGGGGTGAGACTGGTCCTTGATGATGCTGCTGGCCTTGCCGAGGCAGCGTGAAGTGTAGATGGAGTCAGTGGAAGGGAGGTCGGTTTGTGTGATGGTCTGGGCTTGATTATAGTCATGTCTAGCCTTTTCGCTGATTGGATAACAAACAACAAAATTGTCATGCGTACTGAGGGGCAACTACATTTAAATTTTCACTGTAGGCGGACAAAGGTGCTGGAGAAACTTAGCGGGTGAGGCAGCATCCATGGAGCGAAAGAAAAGGTGACGCTTCGGGTCGAAACCCACATGACAATAAATTAAATTAAATGACTGTTAAGAGCCTTTTATTTCAAATTTTATTTTATGGAACTGATGCACCAATACTGAGAGCTATATTCTGCATTCTTCCCCTTTGTTCTACTTATTGTACTTGAGTTGAGTATAGTATAGTATAGTATAGAATGGGGTTGAAAGGGAAAGATGGATCAGCCAAGATTGAATGGCAGTCGACGATGGGCCAAATGGCCTAATTCTGTTCTTATCACTTATTATCTGATCTGATTGGATAGCATGCAAGTGACAATAATGAACAACCTAAACATAAGTATGGAAGTAAGAAGAAGTCATAGAGTGCTGGAGTAACTCAACGGGTCAGGCAGCATCTCAGGAGGACATGGATAGGTGACGTTTCTGGTCACATCGCACAGACATATCTGCACTTTAGTCTGTTTTGACTTTACTGGTCTAATGTTCATTTTACAAACCTTGTTCGCGGGGTATTTACACCTAAATTTTATTTGTCGATTAAGTTATGACATCGGTTGGAAGTTGCAAACCAAATCCCGTTGCACTTATGTGTAATGACAATAAAATATATTATTATTATTATTATCATTATTAATGTTCAGCTGTAAACATCTCAAGATCGTGGTCCTTGGTGCAATCAATACCTTGTTTAAGCACTTCAGTTGCCAAGAACCAAATGACTTTATCTCACTCTCAAAATCTCTGCCTTATTGCTGTTTCGTTTTCAGAAGGATTAGTTGTAGGTTTATTGCAGAATTATCAATGCATGTCAATGATGCTCCCTCTAGTGGCAAATAATGTTACCACTGCTTCTCTGGCACTTTACAGAATCTTTCAGAACAAAAACAAGATCAATTTTAATTTCAGCGTTAGATATAGAATCGCGGAATATTGTCATGGGCGGCACAGTGGCACAGCTGGTAGAGGCACTGCTTCACAATGCTAGAGACCCGGGTTCGATCCTGATCTCGGTTGCTGTCTGTGTGGAGTTGGCAGTAACTCTACAGCTTTGGACTGTAGAGCTGCGGACTTGCCATCGTGGGGATGGCCGGCCTCGGAGCGTGGGGAGCGGTGGTGGCTCGCAGCTGCGGCCCGACTCCGGGGCTCCAGCTCCAGCTGCGGCCCGACTCCGGAGCTCCAGCTCCAGCTCCAGCTGTGGCCCGACTCCGGAGCTCCAGCTCCAGCTGCGGCCTGACTCCAGAGCTCCAGCTGCGGCCTGACTCCAGAGCTCCAGCTCCAGCTCCAGCTGCGGCCTGACTCCAGAGCTCCAGCTCCAGCTCCAGCTGCGGCCTGACTCCAGAGCTCCAGCTGCGGCCCGACTCCAGAGCTCCAGCTGCGGCCTGACTCCAGAGCTCCAGCTGCGGCCCGACTCCAGAGCTCCAGCTGCGGCCTGACTCCAGAGCTCCAGCTGCGGCCCGACTCCAGAGCTCCAGCTGCGGCCCGACTCCAGAGCTCCAGCTCCAGCTGCAGCCCGACTCCAGAGCTCCAGCTGCGGCCCGTCTCCGGAGATCCAGCTCCAGCTGCGGCCCGACTCCGGAGCTCCAGCTCCAGCTTGCTACCGGTGGACTGTCGGGACATCGGGAGCTCGCGGGTCCAGGTGGGAGACCACTTTCCGGAGCTCCACAACACAACTTCTCCAGCCCGTGTCACGGGGTTGGAACGACCCGGAGCGGGGCCGTACATCGCCCGGCGCGGCTTTAATGGCGGCGGGACATTCCAGCGCCCGCCGGGGGCTCCAACTTTGTGACTTTGGGCCTGGAGTGGGGCCGTACATCACCCGGCGCGGCCTCAATGGACATGGGACTTAACATCGCCCGCCTGGGGCTTCGACATCGGGAGAGAGATGGTGCGGTGGACAGAGAAGAACTTTGCCTTCCATCACAGTGAAGAGGAGATTCACTTTGATGGATGTTTGTGTGAATTGAATTGTTTGTGTGTTTTTTTATGAATTGTTCTGTTTGCATGGCTTGTAGAGAGGGAGTTTCGTTCGAGCCTGTCTGAGGTTCGAATGACAAGTAATCAAACCAAATCAAATCAGCTTTGCCACTGTGGTCCTCTGTCGAGGAGTAGGCAGACCATTTAATCAGCTCCCTCCCAGGAGGGCACGGTGGTGCAGCGGCACAGTTGCTGCCTTACAGCATCAGAGACCGTGTCCGATCCTGTCTATGGGTGCTGTCTGTACGGAGTTTGTACGTTCTCCCTGTGACTGGGGGATTTTCCCTGGGTGCTCTAGTTTCCTCCCACATTCCAAAGACATATAGGTTTGTAGGATAATTAGCTTCGGTAAAAATTGTAAGTTGCCCCAAGTGTGTGTAGGATAGTGTTAGTGTAGGGGTGATTGCTGGTCGGAGCGGACTCGCTGGGCCAAAGGGCCTGTTTCCGCGTTGCGTCTCTGAACTAAACTAAACTAGTGCGTACACTAAACCGATATGGATAGACACGCAATGTTGACCTTGTTTAAAATCTCATCCCTAACCTGAGCTGTCGCTGCCAATATACAAATGATAGAATTATTTAACTAATTCTTCCATAGAAATATCAAGAAAATGATTTATTTCACAGTATGATTAATTTGACCAATGTTATCATGCAAGTCATAGGATGTAAAATACCATTCGACCCATCGTGCCCAAGCCAGCCCCTAGAACAGAGTCTCCAGTTAGTCTCCCGGTGGTGCTTTTTGTCTCCTACATTCAGCATATCAGAGAGTCATACAGGCCCTTCGGCCCAACACCAAAGAAGCATCCCGACCTGAAATGTACCTATCCAAGTCCTCCAGAGATGCTGCCTGACCTGCTGAGTTACTCCCGCACTTTGTGTGTGTGTTTTTTTTTGTAAGCTAGCATCTGCATTTCCCTATAGCTACACCATTTTGTTTTGTTTATTATTGAAAAGTGCAGTTAAAGGTTATTTTGTTGCATGCTATCAAATCAGCGAAATGACTGTAGATGATTACAGTCAAGCTGCCCAAAGTGTACAGATACAGGATAAAGGGAATAACGTTTAGTGCAAGATAAAGTCCAGTAAAGTCCGATTAAAGATAGTCCGAAGGTCTCCAATGAGGTAATCGGAACTGCTCTCTATGTTGGTGAAATGATCAATAGATTGAATGTCCTTTTTATTTTGTATCAGTCTTTGTTTCTGCTTCAGTGATGTGGTTAAGAAAGGGTTTCTTTTAATCTGAATTTACAAGGAGAACTCAAAGTAATATTGAAACAACGGGCATCGTATTAATCACGCAAAGTATGAACGTCTCCAGCACCGATTGAGGTTCACCATGCGTCTTATTAACAACCTTACCAGCCCCGAACAATTACAGTTCTGTTTCAGTAACAAGTATAATTGCTAAATATTAGCTGCTTCACACTGGGAGAAATGAACGTGACGTTGTGACTGGCTTTGCTTCATTTTGTTCAATCAGTATCAACTCAAGATTTCTCTTTCATGTTCCGTCCGGATTGTCAAGGGGACCAAAACAGTTGGCAGAAATAAAGTTGTGTTAATACCTTTGTTTAGTTTTCTGGTGTGCATGGAAACAGTGTCCCGGTACAGCTTTGAGCTCAGATGCAGAATAAATGAAGGCAACTACACAGAGGTCAGCTGTCAACAGTGCAAACTGCATCATGGAAATTCCTACAACCAAGTCAACTCCCAATAACTCTGCTAAGGTCATAAACGTACTTGCTGTGGATTCCAGATCATGAAGGTTAAACGTTAAAATGAGGCCCCATACCACCTCCACTGACACCATTCCTTAAAAACATAGAAAATAGGTGCAGGAAGAGGCCATTCGGCCCTTCGAGCCAGCACCGCCATTCATTGTGATCATGGCTGATCGTCCCCTATCAATAACCGGTGCCTGCCTTCTCCCCATATCCCTTGACTCCACTAGCCCCTAGAGCTCTATCTAACTCTCTCTTAAATCCATCCAGTGATTTGGCCTCCAATTCCATAAATTCACAACTCTCTGGGTGAAAAAGTTTTTTCTCACCTCAGTCTTAAATGACCTCCCTTTTATTCTAAAACTGTGGCCCCTGGCTCTGGACTCGCCCAATACTGGGAACATTTTTCCTGCATCTAGCTTGTCCAGTCCTTTTATAATTTTATATGTTTCTATAAGATATCCCTCATCCTTCTAAACTCCAGTGAATACAAGCCTAGTCTTTTCAATCTTTCCTCATATGACAGTCCCGCCATCCCAGGGATCAATCTCGTGAACCTACGCTGCACTGCCTCAATCACAAGGATGTCCTTCCTCAAATTAGGAGACCAAAACTGTATACAATACTCCAGATGTGGTCTCACCAGAGCCCTATACAACTGCAGAAGAACCTCTTTACTCCTATACTGAAATCCTCTTGTTGTGTTCCTCTTGTTGCCTCGCATAATCAAGGAGGGGGGGACCTCATGGAAACTTACCGAATAGTGAAAGGCCTGGATAGAGTGAATGTGGCGAGGATGAGGCCATTGCCTCAGAATAAAAGGATGCACCTTTAGAAAGGAGATGAGGAGGAATTTATCTAGTCAGAGGGTGGTCAATGTGGAATTCATTGCCACAGACGGCTATGGAGACCAAAGCAGTGGACATTTTTAAGGCCAAGATTGAGAGATTTTTGATTAGTAAAGGATGTCAGGTGTTATGAGGAGAAGGCAATAAATGGGGTTGAGAGGGAACGATAGACCAGCCATGATTAAATAGAGGTAAACTTGATGGGCCGAATCGCCTTATTCTGCTCCTAGAACTTATGAGCTTATGAAAGACCGGTTTCACCCCGGTCACTCCCTCATCTCCCCTCTTCCACCAGGCGAGAGGTACAGAAGTATGAAAACACTCACCTCCAGATTCAGGGACAGTTTCTTCCCAGCTGTTATCAGGCAACTGAATCATCCTATTACCAACTAGAGAGAGGTCCTCACCTACTGTCTACCTTGGACTATCTTTAATCGGACCTTTACTGGACTTTATCTTTATCACTAAACGTTATTCCCTTTATCCTGTATCTACAGTGTGGACAGCTCGATTGTAATCATGTGTAGTCTTTTTGTTGACTGGATAGCACGCAACAACAAAAAGCTTTTCACGGTACCTTGTTACACGTTTCAATAAACTACACTAAACTATTATTTCCCCTATGTAACTCCACGGAAAGTCTAGATTCGTAGGCCTATACAGTGCAGAAACAGGCCCTTCAGCCCACCTTGTCAAGCATTCTGGGCTAGTCCAGTTTGCTTGTATTTGAACCTTGTTCTCTGCAGTACACCTGTAGATGTTCCACACACCTATGGAGGCCAAGTCATTGGGGATTTTGAAAGCGGGGATTGCCAGCTTCTTGGCCAGTAAGGGTGTCCGGGATTACAGGAAAATGGGAGGAGGAGAGGGAAAATTAGATTAGCCTTGATTGAATGGCAGAGTAGACTCAATGGACTGAATGACCTAATTCTCCTCCTATGTTTAATTTCGTTTTTAATTTAGAAATACAGCACGGAAACAAGCCCCTGGGCCCAACGAGTCCGTGCCGACCAGCCATGCCTGCACATGAACACTATCCTACACACACAATTTTACCAAGCCAATTAATCTTCAAACCTGTACGTCTTTGGGGTGCGGGATGAAACCGGAGCAGCCGGGGTAAATGCACGCAGGTCACGGGGAGAACGTACATGCTCCATACAGGCAGCACACGTAGTCAGGATTGAACCCTGGTGTGTAAGGCAGCAACTCTACTGCTGCACCACCGTGCCACCCTAGGCCTTATCAACTACTACAAGAGTACTCATCAACATACCGAATCTTCTCCATCTTGATTCAAAACCTCGTTTTTAAGGAGAACAAATACCATTATGAACAGAATAATGATTTTTCACCTTGGTCTTCCAGATCTGTGCTCTGTAAATAGAAGTTATGGTTGAAGTGAGCAATTTTGTTTTGATTATTCAACCGTTTTTACAGACACCTGCTCTTGAAGCTGTAAAGGTTATGAACAGAAAAATGCATCGTTACTCATACATAAACTGTAAAAACCTCCTGAAGTGTTTGCAGTGCAATCATTTCCATTGCCGCTCGCATTTAATCCAATGTTTTTTTTTCCCCCAGGAGAATACATTGCAAAATATATCCCCAGAAGAAAGGCCCAGATATAGTGGATGTGGGGAGGATGTTTCCACTCGTGGGAGAATTCATGTTCATATGTTCTAGGAGCAGAATTAGGCCATTCGGCCCATCAAGTCTACTCCGCCATTCAATCATGGCTGATCTATCTTTCCCTCTCAACCCCATTCTCCTGCCTCCTCCCTGGAACCTTTGATACCCTTATCATTCAAGAATCTGTCAATCGCTGCTTTAAAAATACTCAATCTTGGCTTCCACAGCCGTCTGTGGCAAGGAATTCCACAGATTCACCACCCTCTGGCTAAAGAAATTCCTCCTCTACTTTCTAAATCTGCGTCCTTTTATTCTGAGGCTGTGGCCTCTGCCCCTAGACTCTCCCACTAGTGGAAACACCCTCTTCACATCCACTCTATCCAGGGCTTTCATTATTCGGTAAGGCCTTTCACTTTAGTATCATTTGCAAACTTGCTAATCATGCCTTGTGCATTCCCATCCAAATTATTGATGTAGATGACAAGCACAATGGGCTCAGCACCGATTCCTGAGGCACAGCGTTCCTGGGGTACACCATTGGCTGTCTTAGATCTCTGAGGTCTCTTTGGTCTCCTTTATGGTTGTCTATCTGTATAAAATTAAAACCTAAACTGACCAAGAACGATCCAGGACCCTGCCCAGGGACCCTTTAGTCTATATGGTTTAGTTTATTGTCACGTGTGGGAGGTACAGTGAAAAGCTTTTTTTATTGCGTGCCATCCACAGTGTATAGATACAGGATAAAGTGAGTAACGGGAATAAAATTCAGTGCAATATTTCAGAGACTATCGATATTGGTATTGATTTGTTATTGTCAGGTGTACCAAGATACAATGAGAAACATTGTTTATGTACTATTCAGGGGAATCATACTATACACAAGAATACACAGGTAGTGCAAAGAGAAAAACACCAGCGTGCAGAATATAGAGTAACAGCATTATGGTGTTACATTTACGGAGAAAGTGCAGGTAAATAAAAGCTGCAGTGAGGTAGGTTGGGAGATCAGGGCTGCACCCTTAGCTGAGAGTTCCATTCAAGTCTGATACCTGCCGGGAAGAAGCTGTTCCTGAATCTGGTGGTACGTGCTTTTAATCCTTTGTATCTTCTGCCCGACGGGAGAGGGGAGAAGAGGGAATGACCGGGGTGTGAGTGGTCCTTGATTATGTTGGCTGCTTTCCCGAGGCAGCGTGAAGTGTAGATGTAGTCAAAGGTGGGGAGTCTGGTCTGTGTGGAGGACTGGGCTACTTCCACAACTCTCTGCAATTTCTTGCGGCATTAGGCAGAGGTTGCCAAACCAAGTTATGATGCATCTTCAAAGGGTGCTTTCTATGGAGCATGTCCCAGGAGATGGGATTGGTATCAATACATTCCAGCAATAACACAACAATAACAACACAAGTAATTTGGGTAGATAAATGGATAGAAAGGTTTTAGAGGGATATTGGGCCAAATTCAGGCATATGGGACGTCATAGAATCATATCGTGTGGAAACAGGCCCTTTGGCCCAACTTGACCACACTGACCAACATGCCCCATCTACACTAATCCCACCTGCCTACGTTTGGCCCATATCTCTCCAAATCTGTCCCATCCATGTACCTGTCTAAATGTTTTAGTGTAGACACTTGGTCAGCATGGACGAGATGGGCTGAATGGCCCTTCTGCTCAAATGCAGCACAAACAGAGCTTCTCTGTATGATGGATACTACATCCTGGATGGATGGATACTCAACAACAATCAGAGTACTGAGTGTAGAAGTTGGGAGATAATACTGCAGCTGTATAAGATGCTGATGAGGCTGCATTTAGCTTGTGTTCAGTTCTGGGCACCAAGCTACATGAAAGATGTTGTCAAACTGGAAAGGGTGCAGAGAAGATTTACGAGGTTGTTGCCAGACCTGAGAGCCTGAACTATAGGGATAGGTTGAGCAGGCTGCCAGTCTATTCCTTGGAGCGCAGAAAAATGAGGGATGATCTTATAGAGGTGTACAAAATCATGAGAGGAATAGATTGTGTGGACGCACAGAGTCTCTTGCCCAGAGTAGGAGAATCAAGAACCAGAGGGCATAGGTTTTAGGTGAAGAGGGAAAGATTTAATAGGTACATGACGGGTAACTTTTTCTCACAAAGGGTGGTGGGTGTATGGAACGAGCTGCCCAGGGAGGAGGCAGGGACCATTGCAATGTTCTATAGAATTCTCTGCCTCAGAGGGCAGTGGAGGCTGGTTCTCTGGATGCTTTCAAGAAGGAGCTAGATAGGGCTCTTAAAGATAGCGGAGTTGGGGGATATGGGGAGAAGGCAGGAACAGGGTACTGATTGGGGATGATCAGCCATTATCACATTGAATGGTGGTGCTGGCTCGAAGGGCCGAATGGCCTACTCCTGCACCTATTGTCTATCGTCTATTTGTGCTGCATTTGAGCAGCACCTCCCCTGGCAGTGGTAATCTCTGCCTGCCTTCTGCAGTGGGATAAATTCAAGAGCTCCCAACACAGGGAAGAATGCAGACGCTTTTATGACTTCCCGCCACTGGCTCTATTTACACTTCACGCTGCCACAGGAAAGCAGCCAACATAATCAAAGACCTAAGAAGACTGGAGTAACTCAGCGGGCCAGGCAGCACCTCAGAAGAAAATGGATAGGCGACGTTTCAGGTCGGGGTCCTTCTCCAAAATCAACTACCCCACCCAAAATGTCGTAGATTGAAGAAGGGTCTAACCTGAAACATCGGCCATCCGTCTGAAGAAAGGGTCCTGACCCGAAATGTGCCCTATCCACGTTCTCCTGATATGCGGTCTGACCCGCTGAGTCACTCCAGCACTTTGTGTCTTTAGACTTGTAGACTTTAGGGACACAGCTGCGGAAACAGGCCCTTCGGCCCACGAGTCCACGCCGACCGGCGATCACCCCTTACACTAACACTATCCTACACACTGGGAACAATTTACAATGTTACTGAAGCCAAATAACCTACAGACCTGTACGTCTTTGGAATGTGGGAGGGAACCAGAGCAACTGGAGAAAATCCCCACGGTTGCAGGGGGAATGTACAAACTGCGCACGAACACCATCCGTAGTCAGGATGGAACCTGGGTCTCTCCCGCTGAGAGGCGCCACAATGCCACCCTGTGTATTCTTTTGTAAAGTAGCAACTCTAGTCCTTGTTTTTATAACCAAGGACCACTCACACCCCTGTCATTCCTTCTTCTCAACTCTTCCATCGGGCAGAATATAGAAAGGTTTGAAAGCACATGCCACCAGATTCAGGGACACCTTCTTCACCACCGACGCACGGAATAATCCTCTCATGTGCAACAATGAATACATAAATTTCCAATCCACCCCATCGCTGTAACACTAGATTTTCTCTGTGCACTACTTGTTCTTTAGTTCAGTTTTGAGATCCAGCATGGAAACAGGCCCTTCGACCCACCAAGTCTACCCCAACCAGCGATCCCCGTTCACACTGGCTCTATGTTATCCCATTTTCTCATCCACTCCCTCCACACTCGGGGCAATTTACCTACAAACCTGCATATCTTTGGGATGTGGGAGGAAACCAGAACCAGCATGGGGAAATCCATGCCATCACAGGAGAAACGTGCAAACTCCATACAGACAGTGCCTGAGCTTAGCGACGAACTCAGGTCTCCTGCGTGTTAGACAGCAGCTCTCCCAGCTGTACCAATGTGCCACTCTGTTGTAGAATCTTAGAGAAACACAGCACGGAAACAGGCCCTTCGACCCAACTTGCCCACACCGAGAGGTTGGGAACACAAGGACTATAATGTGGAAAACAGGAGGCTGAGTGGTGATATTACAGTCAGTCATACAGCGTGGAAACAGGTCCATCAGCCCAACTTGCCCACACCGACCAACATGTCCCATCTACACCCGTCCCACCTGCCTGCGTTTGGCCAATATCCCTCTAAACCTGTTCTATCTATGTACCTGTCTAACTGTTTTTTAAATGTTCTGGTAATATCTGCCTCAACTGGCAGCTCATTCCGTACACCCACCACCCTTTGTGTTAAACAGTTACCCCTCAGGTTCCTATTAAACTTTCTCCCCTCACCTTACACCTGTATGCTCTGGTTCGCAATTAGTTTACTGTGCGTCCAACCAATCTATTCCTCTCATGAATTTGTACACCTCTACCAGATCACCCCTCATCCTCCTGTGCTCCAAGGAATAGAGTCCCGGCCTGCTCAACCTCTCCCTATAGCTCACACCCTCATCCTGGCAACACCCTTGTAAATCTAGTCTGTGCCCTTACCAGCTTGACAACATTGTCCCTATAGCATGGTGCCCAGAACTGAACACAATATTCTACATGTGACCTCACCAACGTTTTATATTTGTGTTTTGTGTCCACAGTTTGATGAATTCACTTCTGTTCTTTAAGATTTTGTCTTTCTTTATTGCAGTTTTACTTTGATACTGTTTTCTTTTCCAGTGCTGAAGATTCGTCAGGACCGGATTACAAAGGTAATTTAATCCAAAAACGCAATCCACAGTGATATGGCACACTGTAATTATATGGATGGGGCAGGCAATGAGAAAGTGAATACCTTAACATCTGACCCTCACTATATGATCTATCATCACACACCACCCTGGCCACGCTCTCATCTCGCTGCTACCATCAGCAATAAGGTACGGGAATCTAAATACCATGACCACCAGCTTCCGGCCCCGACCCAAAACATCGTCTGTCCTTATCCCTCCACACATGCTGCCTGACACAGAGGTTGCAGAGAAGATTTAGGGGGGTGTTGCCTGGACTCAAGGGTCTGAGCTATAGGGAATGTTTGAGCAGGCTAGGACCTTATAACTTTCTTTCCCATTTATTATATTGTTTACAGAGTACTATGTTTACATCTTCTGTCGTGCTGCTGCAAGTAAGAATTTCATTGTTCTGTTTGGGACACTATATCACAATAAAACACTCTTGACTCTTGAAATGCTGTTTTAGGCCCTGCCTCAGCTACCACTGGCAGCTCGATCCATAGACCCACTACCCTCTGAGTGAAAAAGTTGCCCCTCAGGTTCCTATCACATATTTCTCCCCTCACGGTAGACCTATGCCCTCTGGTTCTTGATTCCCCTACTCTGGGTGAATATTGGGGAAAAGTCTACATTCTGTTAAGCAACTCCAAAGATGTACGGGTTTGTAGGTTAATTTGCTTGGTAACATTTTAAATTGTGTGTAGGAGAGTGTTGGTGTGTGGGGATCGCTGCTCTGTGCGGATTTGGTGGGCTGAAGGGCCTGTTTCCGTGTTGCATCTCCAAACGAAAACTACATTCCATTCAGCTAATCTGATTTTCGTTTTGTTATAGTTGTGGGAGGATCCAAGCAAGAGCCCAGGGAAGGATCGGACAGTTTTCCAGAGCGGGAGAGTTGTGGGTGACGGTGTAGAGCGGGGCGGCGATGAGATTGCCTCAGAGAGCTTGAAGTCTACTTCCAGCATGGCCCAGGATCTGGTGAAGCAGAGGCTCTTCCAACAGAGGAGGATGAGGACCCTTCTGTTGAAGAGGTTCCTGGAGCCGAGGAGCAACCTGACCTCCTTGCAGCGCTCCACCTGGTCCCTGGTGGTGGACGCAGTCCACGAACAACGCAGGAGGTTCCTGGCCAGCTTCTGCAAGACCTTCTACGTCAACAAGCACCGCCGTTCCCTCATCCGCCTGGTGTCCCAGGTCTACGTGGAGGAGAGGCACAAGCTCCTGTACTGCGAGGTTCCCAAGGCCGGCTGCTCCAACTGGAAACGTATGCTGATGGTGTTGAGCGGAATGGCCTCCTCCCCGCACAACATCTCGCACGACTTTGTGCACACCAGCAAGAAGCTGAGACGTTTGGACAGCTACAACCTGAGGGAGGCCAACGAGCTTCTCAACGGCTTCACCAAGGTCTTGTTTGTGAGGGACCCCATGGAAAGGCTGGTGTCCGCCTTCCGGGACAAGTTTGAACACCCCAACAACTACTACCACCCAGTCTTCGGCAAAGCCATCTTGAAAAAGTACCGGGCCAACGCCAGTGAGGAAGCCCTCAAAACTGGCTCTGGGGTGAAGTTCAGCGAGTTTGTCCGCTACCTCTTGGATCCACATAAACCCATTGGCATGGACATTCACTGGGAGCAAATCAGCAAGCTGTGCTCACCCTGCCTCATCAACTATGACTTCATTGGGAAGTTCGAGAGCTTGGAGCAAGATGCTAACTACTTCCTGAAGCTGATCGGCGCCCCTCAGG
Organism: Okamejei kenojei; assembly: GCA_035221665.1. NCBI lineage: Eukaryota > Metazoa > Chordata > Chondrichthyes > Rajiformes > Rajidae > Okamejei > Okamejei kenojei. The sequence continues at coordinate 37,209,724 of CM069134.1, forward strand.
GTCTACGCTTCCCGAGATTCAAGGACAGGCATTCCGCGGATGAGAGAACTACCTCCACTGTGGTCAATCAATATCTCGTCCAAATAACCCCCTTTGAACGACAGCAGCTATACAACTTCTATAACATGGACTACCTGATGTTTAACTATTCCAAGCCACATCTTTAGCGCGGAGTTTGGATTGAGAGTGTAATTTATCAACAAGAGATCTTTAATATATTTTGTGATGCAGAACCTTCTTCTTCTTGCGTATGGCGTGCACAGCCTAAGGTTGTAGGTCAACTTTTTCTATTTGATCTTATTTGATTGTGCACGGCAGGTTGATTGCATTCGTTGAAACAAGGCGGACCACGTGAAGGTTGCAATCTCCCACCCCATGCAGAACCTACTTCCTTTGGCACCTAACCAGGGGACATAGGTTTACGATGAAGGGGGAATGATTTAATAGGAAGCTGAGGGATAACCTTTTCACGCAAAGGGTGGTGGGTGAATGTAACGAGCCGCCGGAGGAGGTAGTTGAGGCAGGGACAATCGCAACGTTCAAGAACATTTAGACAGGTACATTAATAGGACAGGTTTTGTGGGATATGGGCCAAACGCAGGCAGGTGGGACTAATGTAGATGGGGCATGTTGGTCAGTGTGGGCGTTGGGCTGAAGGGCCTGTTTCCATGCTGTGTGACTCGATGACTAGTACTTTCCTATGGACTTGGAGTAATGTTCCAAAGTCTTGAGTTGGCGATATCGGTTGCTTTAGCTCGTGGCTGAGAGGAAATGGGGAATTTCCTGAGCTGGGGCGTTTCATGAACTTGGGGACTGTGTACCAGGCTAATTCACTTCAGTTCAATTATATTTTATCGCCACATATACCTAGGTACAGTGAAACCCTTTTGTTTTTGCATTTAACACAAAGTACGCAAAGAGTTGCCACGTTTCTGGGTATGAAAGTACTTTTCCGAGTCATATTGGTCCCTCTCTGTTCTCACCCCCCCCCCCCCCCCCCACCTCATTACTACTGGTGAAGGTTGTTTTTTGCTAAAACATTGACAACATTGGGTGTTTCCAGGGCCGCCTGTGGTATTTTTGAATGAACCCTGTGACACACCAAAGATCATTGTAAGGATCCTAGTCTTCAACAATTCCATTATTGTACAATGAGCAACTTGCAAAGTAATAAAGAACACAATCTGCACTTTGGGGTAGTTGTGGTGTAGAGGGGATTAAGTATCAATGATTTGACTTCCTAGGTTTCTGCTACACTTCTGTTTGGCTCGAACCAGGTTCTCTGACACTGCAATGGGCCTGTCCCACTTAGGCAATTTTTTCAGCGACTGCCGGCGACTAGCATAGTCGTAGCAGGTCGTTGAAAAACCGGTGACTGGACTCCTCTACGACAATGTCTACAACAACCCGCCACCTAGTCGACATCAAGCTTCGGCAAGCTGCCGAAAACCGGCGACCCATTAGGACGTCCGCCTACCACCACACCTAGGACAAGCTACGACAAGGTAAGACAATTCAGTGGCAATTCTGTCGCCGGTTGACGTAGGTGGTTGCCAATGGAATTCACCAAAGTCAGCACCGGCGAGAACCTACGACATCTTGGCGACAACCTACGTCAGCACCTATATGAGGAGATGCTCATCGGCGTCAAGCCAACTGTCGCCGAAACGTTTTGAACAGATCAAAATCCAGCGGCGACCAGAAAAACGCTACGACACTTTGGGCGACTGAAGAGACTACACACGACCATACAGCTGACACTCCAGCAACCGTGTGGTGACAGCCTAGTTGCCTGTAGTCGCCTAAAAATGTGCCTGCGTGGGACAGGGGCACAAGGCAGCAACTCTACTGTTGTGCCAACGTGCCACGCTTATTCAACACGTTCGATCCTGGACTACAGGTGCTGTCTGTGTGGAGTTTGCACGTACTGCCCACGACAACATGGGTTTCCTTTGGATGCTTCTGTTTCCTCCCACAGCCTAAAGATGTGCGGGTTTGTAGGTTAATTGACCCTCTGTGAATTGCCCCTTAATGTGTAGGGAGTGGATGAGAAAGTCAGATAACAAATAGCTAGTGTGAACAGGTGATTGATGGTTGGCATACGATCGGTGGGCCGAAGGGCCTGTTTCCATGCTGTATCTCTTAATTCAATTCAATTCAAACCTTTTGTGATATTACCGTGATATCAATGAAATATATTCTGGGTAAAGTGTGCTGAATAATACAGGAGTAAGTTTTAAGATGTTCTCAAGTTGCTCTGGATAATTTTATGTTTTCATTTCACTTGGATTTTTTCACCGGAAAACTGGAATAAAACCATTAAAAACTGTAAATGCTCAATGGCATAGGCAGCGTCTGTGGAGTGGGAAGTAGAGTTAACGTTTCAAGTAAATGAGCTTTCATCAGCTGCTCAGTACTTCCAGTATAAAATATAGACCAGTACAGCACTGGAACAGGCCTTTCGGCCCACAATGTCTGTGTGAGACATGATGCCAAGCCCAACTCTTATCTGCCTGCACGTGATCCATATCCCCATGTGCCCTCCATATCCATGTCTCCAAAACGCCACTATTGTATCTGCCTCAACCACCACCCCTGTCCGCGCTTTCCAGGCTCCCACCACTGTCTGTGTTTTTTTTTAAACTTGTCTCGCACATCTCCTTTAAACTTTAGCACCTTCTAGCTATGCCCTCTAGCAACGGACATCTCCATCCTGGGGAATAAAGGTTCTGATTGTCTACTTAATCTATGCCTTTTGTGGATCTCCCAGCTGAGATTGGGGCATTGGAATCAGAATGGACAAGTTGGGCTGAAGGGCTTGGATCCGTGCTGTCTGGCTCTACGCTGGTATGATTGATATAAAAGCAGAAAATGCTGGAAATACTCAGCAGATCGGACAGCTTCACTGGGATGGAACCCTGGTTTTTCTTTCTTGTTCTGAATTGTTCTTTAATATTGCCAGCTCTATAACAGGGCTGCCAATTCTCACGCATTGAGCGTGAGAATCACACATTTCGCCAAATTCTCACGCTCTCACGCTGATTTCTCACGCTCTGCCGTGAGAAATTCTGTGATCAAATGTCAAAACTCGTATCAAGTGCATGGGCCGCGGGTGTTGGAGAGCCGGGGCGGAGGGAGGGATGGAAGCAGAAGCAGCGGGAACAGATGTGGACGGGGAACCGAGACTAGCGAGTGTTTGCCGGGCTGGCAAGTCGCTCGCTGCAGCTCCGGCCATGGAGCAGCCTCAGTGCAAGAGTCCCGGGCCGTAACTGTAGCTGCAAGAAAAATGTTCCCGAGGTTGGGGAGTTCAGAATCAGGGGTCACAGTTTAAAAGTAAGGGGTAGGCCAGTTAGGACTGAGATGAGGACAAACATTCTTCACGCAGAGAGTTGTGAATCTGTGGAATTCTCTGCCACAGAAGGCAGTGGAGGCCAATTCACTGGATGTTTTCAAGAGAGAGTTACATTTAGCTCTTGGGCTAACAAAATCAAGGGATATGGGGAAAAAACAGGAAAGAGGTACTGATTTTAGATGAACAGCCATGATCATATTGAATGGCAGTGCAGGCTCGAAGGGCCGAATGGCCTATTACTGCACCTATTTTCTACGTTTCTATGCTTGAGTATATGGCAATAAAACTCGACCACTTGATGCTGAAGCATTCATGCATGGTGGAGGTATAATGTGGTCATAGAGTGATACAGTGTGAAAACAGGGCAACTTGCCCACACCCGCCAACATGTCCCAGCTACGCTACCTGCTTTTGGTCCATATCCCTCCAAACCTGTCCTATCCATGTATCAGTCTAACTGTTTCTTAAATGTTGGGATAGTCCCTGCCTCAACTACCTCCTCTGGCAGCTTGTTCCATACACCCACCACCCTTTGTGTGGAAAAAAGTTACCCCTTAAAAAGTTACCTCTTAAAAAGACTTCATACAAAAAACATTGAAATCATACTTCTACAATGCACTAAAACATGATTTTAATACGTCAAATTAAAAAAAGTCCCTACCATGGTAGGGGGCACCCCCCTCCCACACCCTCCCCCCACACGGTCGCTCCACTCCCTCGCCAGGTACCCCCAACGTGATCGTTCAGCCCCCCAACTTTCAAAAACGCTCCGTGGCCTCTGGTTCAGACAGAGAGCATTGCCAGATGTGAGCGGGGAACTGAGGTCAGTTGTCCGTGATGTCTGGATCCCAATGCTCAGAGCTTCGTGTTTCGGAGTTGGCAAAGGTTACTGATTTGTAATTAGCCCAACAAGTTAGTTGACAAAACCTTATTTTATTAATCTGGAATATCCAGGGGGATGGAAGAAGTGTAATATTAAAATGACATGCAAGGTGTCAGGCTGTCTGTCACAACATACAGCCCCGATAACCCATTATTTCCTTCAGTTAAATATTGGGAAGGTAGCACTATTGTCATTTGCCACTCAACTATTATGTTTGTTTACCACACTGACTATTTCTAAACCCCCCCCCCCCCCCCTTAAATTCCTTTGACAGGTTGAATAGAAATGTCCCCAATCTCGTTGTTTTATTAATTGAATACAAAGATGAACATCCTCAAGGAGTGTAATCAGAAACGGATTCAGAAGCAATGTTTAAGAGCTTGTTCAAAGAAGGGGCATATTTTAAAGGAGTGTGTGAGGAGGTTATTATTTGTCTTTATTTTCAGCTTGAACCAGGACATCAGAAGATTCAAAGTTTAATATAATAATTGTGCTGATACTGACTCCAACCAACCATCCATTCTGGAGATTTTATTTTTCTGATGCCATTTAAACTTCACTTGGATTTCAATCACTTCAATGTAAAAGTAATTGGGAATGGGGAGCATTCGAACAAAAAATTGCCCTCGGTACATATTAACTAATATAATAATGTATGCATGTTGGCAGGTGCAATCAAAACAAAGATCTTTTTTTATCATTGTTATGAATACCACAGAAAATATTATGTACTCTCAAGATCACATTTAATAGAATAATATTGTGTAAATATATAGTTATTGGACTTTGCATTTCGGAAAAGTCCCATCTGAGAGGAAGACAGCAAAATACTGAAAATATTGGTGGTGAAAATTATTTCAGGACAGTTTCTTAGGAAAATGAAGGAAGTGGTAACAGAATACTTATACAGCTGAGTGTGTTCAACCAATTGATGACTTATTTGGCAAAGTAACTAGCATGTTAGATAAGGCAGCCAATGGATGTAGTGAATTTTGTTATTCAATATTTGATCTGTGAAGTGCCCCATAACAGATTACCGCATTAGATAAGCACCTGTGGACTAGAACGTAATAGGTTAAGTCCAGGGGGTCAGATATGCGGCTTTATGTGAGGGCCAGATATATTGTCAGTGCAGAGGGGCTAGGAGCATGGCCAAGAGTGCATCCAGAGTCAAGGTCTGGAATAGTATTGGTGTGCAGTCAAAGCTGGGACAATGGGAGTGTTCAGCACTGGGAACATAGAAACATAGAAAATAGTTTGAGCCAGCACCGCCATTCATTGTGATCATGGCTGATCATCCCCGATCAATAACCCATGCCTGCCTTCTCCCCATACCCCTTGACTCCACTAGCCCCTAGAGCTCTATCTAACTCTCTTAAATCCATCCAGTGACTTGGCCTCCACTGCCCTCTGGGGCAGAGAATTCCATAAATTCACAACTCTCTGGGTGAAAAAGTTTTTTCTCACCTCAGTCTTAAATGAGCTCCCCTTTATTCTATGGAACCTAAGCAGGTAAGCAGCTATGATCAGGGTAGAATAGGGAATCAGGTGTAGGGCTGGACTCAGGGTCAGGAATGAAAGAAGGTATGCAACTGGAGTCAGGGTCAGGAGTAGCACCAGGTGTGCAGTGAGACACAGGTTGGTCAACATGGGCCAAGTGCTTGATTATAATCTGATTTCCATACATGAATACACTAAGATCATTCATGTGCTGCACCTGTTGATCAGAGCCTGGCTCTACTGTGGAATGTAATTTAGCCTAACCTTATTTTTAGCTAATCCAATTTAAAGCATAAATATTGCATTCAAATGCAAGTTAAAAGACTTGCTACAGTATGCACCAGATTGCACAATTCCAAGCTGACAAATGTAAAAGCTCCGTACCAATGGGAGGGAGGACATCCCCCTCCCACACCCTTACCGCCCCCCCTTTCGGTCGCTTTGCTTCCTCGGGATTGGTCTCTCGCAATTTCTCACTCCCAACTCGCACCCAATGTTGGCAGCCCTGTCTATAAGAATTGTTTCATGTGGCTAACTACCTTAAATTATTGCTGTGTAAAGTTCCACAGGAAGACTGGAACAAAATATGGGGGAATTGATGATGGGATCTGTATGTTTTCCTCACTAATAAAATATCCAAATTGGTTGTTTTAACTACCAATTGTGAGAGAGTAAATAAGGAAGAAATCTAGGCAAGCTTTCGGAATTTGACGGAAGGAACTGCAGATGCTGGTTTACACCGAAGATAGACACAAAATGCTGGAGTAACTCAGCGGGTCAGGCAGCATCTCTTGACAGAAGGAATGGGTCTGAAGAAGGGTCTCGACCAGAAATGCCACCCAGGGCTTTGGAATGGTTGATAAAAAATTGATAATTAATGGTTGATAACGGAAGGAACTGCAGATGCTGGTTTACACCGAAGATAGACACAAAATGCTGGAGTAACTCAGCGGGAAGGAATGGGTCTGAAGAAGGGTCTCGACCAGAAATGCCACCCAGGGCTTTGGAATGGTTGATAAAAAATTGATAATTAATGGTTGATAATTAAACACGGTGCCTAAATTTCAAGATTCAGGGCAGCACAGTGGCACAACTGGTAGAGTTGGCGCCAGAGACCCGGGTTCGATCCTGACCTTGGGTGCTGTCTGTATGGCGTTTGCACGTTCTCCCTGTGTCCCAGATAACTGGGTTCCTGACCTCGGGCTCATGTGTTTCCTCCTGGTTCCTCCCACATTTTCCAAGGACGTGCGTTGTATGTTAATTGGTTTCTCTAAATTGTCCCTAAGTGTGTAGGGAGTGGATGCTAAAGTGCGATAACATAGAATTAGTGTGGATAGGTTCAATGGTTCTTTATTGTCATGTATGTTCAGCACAGTGAAATTATTTTGCACAACCCACAAGCACACAGTCACCATATTCTGGTGCCATTTGCAAAGAAAAAGTCCAAAGTCCGGTCCACATGCCTGAAGTACTGGAGCGACTCTGATCCAGGTAAGCCCCAGGCTGCTGCAGGCCCGTGACCCGACGTCCCTCCCCTCGCCCGGATCCTCCTGCAGCCGACCTTGAAGGTGTTGGTTCAATACCCCATTCCCTCTCCTACCGGCCCACTCTTCCCTTCCATCCGTCCCTCCTCCGCAACTCACCGGTCTATGGCGCTTCCGAGCTTCCCGCTGCAGGCAGAGGCCCGCCGGGTCTTTGTTCTCATCGGCTGTCGGGTGTGTCCTTCTCAGCCAGTTACTCGCTGGTCGGAGTGGATTCGGTGGGCCAACGGGCCTGTTTCCACACTGTATCACTAGACCAAACTAATCTCTGAACTAAACAAAGCGAGTCAATAGACAATAGGTGCAGGAGCAGGCCATTTGGCCCTTTGAGCCAGCACCACCATTCAATGTGATCATGGCTGATCATCCCCAACCAGTACCCGTTCCTGCCTTCTCCCCATATCCCCTGACTCCATTATCTTTAAGATCCCTATCTAGCTCTCTCTTGAAAGTATCCAGAGAACTGACCTCCACCGCCCTCTGAGGCAGAGAATTCCACAGACTCACAACTCTCTGTGAGAAAAAGTGTTTCCTCATCTCCTAAATGGCTTACCCCTTATTCTTAAACTGTGGGCCCTAGTTTTGGACTCCCCCAACATTGGGAACATGTTTCCTGCCTCTAGTGTGTCCAAACCCTTAATAATCTTATATGTTTCAATAAGATCCTCTCTCATCCTTCTAAACTCCAGAGTGTACAAGCCCAGCCGCTCCATTCTCTTCAGTGCTCAACAGTGTTGAACTGTTAGCTGTGCTAACAACTGAACAATTAAATTCTTACTGCCCTCAGCTATATTTGGACTATAACAGCAGTACACACAAACAAACAAAACAATCAAAATTCAACAAATTCATAACTGTAGTTCTAGTGCAAAAAATCCCCAAATCCATAATGCAGCTATAGACACAACGAAGGTCATAGTTGCTGAGGTTAGTGTTGTGGAATGTTCAATGTGGTTGCTAGGAAGAAGCTGTTCTTGAACTAGTTGTTCTAAGATCATTGACACAAAATGCTGGAGTTAACTCAGCGGGACAGGCAACATCTCTGGAGAGAAAGAATGGGTGACGTATCAGGTCAAGACCCTTCTTCATGTTCTAAGATCATGTTGAGTTTCTTGTATGATTCCTTGACTTGGGAGGTTGTGCGTTCAGTCGCTGAGTTACATTTTGTGGGACTTTATTCCTTGGAGTGCAGGAGGCTGAGGAGTGATCTTATTGAGGTGTATACGATTATAAACTTTAGAGATGCAGCACGAAAGCCCATCGAGTCTGCGCAGACCAGCGATCACCCCAGCACACTCTAGCATTACCCTCCACACACGAGGAACAATTTACAATATTTTACCGAAGCAAATTAACCTACAAACCTGTACGTCCTGCACCCGGAGAAAACCTATGTGGTCTCAGGGAAAACGTACACACTTCATATAGACATCACCCGTGGTCAAGATCGAACCATACCACCAAGTTCATGAGGGGATTAGATTGGGTGAATACACAGGGTCTTTTAACCATAGCAGGGGAGTCAGAACCAGAGGGCATGGGTTTAAGGTGAGAGGGGTAAGATTTAAACATAAGCCTGACTGAGAAAAAGGCTCCGTGCATTTACCTGAAGCGCCTCATAGAATATGAACAGTACAGCGCAGGAACAGGCCCTTCAGCCCACAACGTCTGTCGAACATGATGCCTAGATAAACCCATCATATCTTCATGTACATGGTCCATATCCCTCCACCTCTTGCATCACCTCTTAAATGTCACTATTAACTGCTTGTGATTTTATACTCCTCTATAGAGTCTCTTGCCCAGAGTAGGAGAATTGAGAACCAGTGGTGGGAAAGATTTATTGGAACCTGAGGACTAACTTTTTTACACAAAGGGTGGTGGGTGTATGGAACGAGCTGCTAGAGGAGGTAGTAGAGGCAGGGACTATCACAACATTTAAGAACCATTTGTACAGGTACATGGGACAGGTTTATAGGGCTATCGGCCAAAGGCAAGCAGGTGGGAATAGTGTAGATGTGACAGGTTGGTCTGTGTGGACAAGTTGGGCTGAAGGACATGTTTCCACGCTCTATGACTCTATGACTATAATATCACCACTCAGCCTCCTGTACTGCATTAATTAAAGTCCTAGTCTGCACGACCTGTCCCATTCGATCAGGCCCTCGAGGCCCGGCACCGTCCTTGTAAATCTTCTCTGCTCTCTTTCTAGTTTTATGCGATCTTTCCACAAGCAGGGTGACCAACGCTGAATACATTACTCGAAATGCAGTTCACCAAATGTAAAGAAAGAACTGCAGGTGCCGGTTTATACCGAAGTTAGACACAAAATGGTGGAGTAACACAGCAGGTCAGGCAGCATCTCTGTAGAAAAGGTATAGTTGATATTTCCAGTGGGAATCCTTCTTCACACTCAAAAAGGGTTCTGACCCCAAATTCCTTTTCTACAGAGATGTTGCCTGACCCGCTGAGTTACTCCAGCGCTTTGTGTCTATATCTTCACCAAATATATGTTGAGCTCAGTGTAGTATGCAGAAACGCTGTCAAACATATTTTAACACAGAGCAATGTCAGAATAGGTAGAATCTATTGGCCCAATTCGTCCAGGCCGATCAAGAGGCCCCATTTACGCTAGGCCCACCTGCCCAAACTTGACCCACACCCATCTAAACCTGTCCAAATGTCTTTTCAATGTTGTTATAGTACCTGCCTCAACAACCTCCTCTGGCAGCTCATTCCACACACCCACCACACTCTCCATGAAAAGATTTCCCCTCAAGTTCCTTTTAAATCTTTCCTCCCCTCACCTTAAACCTATGTCCTCTGGTTCTTGATTCCCCTACGCTGGGTAAAAGATTCAAGGCATTTTCCTATCCTTGTACCTATTGTTATAGTACCTTTAAATATCCTTCTGGTACCTTTAAATGACGTTATAAAATCACTGTTTTGAAGGGGGGAGTGATTCTGAGAGATCAGATGTGTACGAGTGGAATTGTGAATCCCAAGGGCACTGACATTGGACACAAGGCTGCCACAGGATGGCGATTTGTATTTGGGGATGATCAGAAGGTCACAAGTGTTATTCCATCCTTCTAGACTGCATGTGAACTCAAGCGGCAATGGTGAAAGGTCACTGTTTAATCCATGACTAACCTACCCGAGCAGCAGCTCGAAGAATCAATCACTCACATCATACCATGTTGAAATGAGTTCTGACATTTGTCCAACCTGACACATTGATTCAAAGCACAGCAAAGAAGAGATCGAGCGAAGGCACAGAGTCTTTAACTCAGGATTGGGGAATCAAAAATAGACAGAGTGAATACAGAGTTTAGTTCAGTGTAGTTCCTTCCGCCCACTGGGTCCACGCCAGCCATCGATCACCCCATACTCTCGTACTATCCTACGCAACACGGACAATTTATGAAAGCCAATTAACCTACAAACCTGCATTTCTTTGGAGTGTGGAACGAAACCAGGAGCGCCCGGAGAAAACCCACGCGGTCACAGGGAGAACATACAAACTCCACACAGACAGTGCCTGTGGTCAGGATCGACCTTGGGTGTCGGCCTGAAACTTGAAATGTAGGCGCACGGTTTAAATGGCATCTTTTATCATTTTCAAGAGTGAAGGCACCATCTTTTACACGGGATAGGTGAACCAAAAACATGAAGACTTCAAATCGTTTTCACACAGTGGGTGGTGGGTGTAAATTAGTTGGGGCAGATTCTATAAAAGCATTTAAAAGCGATTTGGACAGGTAAAAAAGGGCACTTGGACGACCTATCCGTGAGTTCAGGCGAGTTTGCCCTCGAATACTCACAGCATGGTCGACTTTTTTTACTCGTCAGGGTTAGTCATAGTAGATCGTACTCGGTCGGCATGTTAGTCGTAGGTAATCGAGGGTAGTCAAAGGTAGTTGTAGATAGTCTTCATCATAGTCGAAGGGAGGTCGAAGGAGGTTGTCTTCACTCTCCACCATTTTCCCAAAGTTAGTCGTAGCTAGTCGAAGCTAGTCTTCAACATAGTCGAAGGAGGTCTTCAACATGTCATTTTTTCAACTTTTTCTAAACTCACCAATTAGGTCGCCCAAGTGGGACAGCCCCTTTAGGGAGATTATGGGCAAAACATGGGAAAATGGGACAAGCTTTTTTGTAAACCAGCATCTACTGTTCCAGTCTGAAGAAGGGTCTCGACCCGAAACGTCGCCTATCTCCTTCGCTCCTTAGATGCTGCTGCACCCGCTGAGTTTCTCCAGCTTTTTGTGAACCCTCTACTGTTCCTTGTATCAGCACGGAGATAAATGACTGCGATACCAGGTGAGGAATTCATTAAACTGGGTATGGATTAAATGCTAAAATAAATGCAGATGCTGGTTTACTAACAGACACAAAGTGCTGGAGTAACTCAGCGGGTTAGGCAGCATCTCTGGAGAACATGGATAGGAGACGTTTCGGGTCGGGAAACAAGTAACGAGCCTGGCAAGTAGCAGGCGTTTACAGGCAAGGGGAGGTTCACTAGACAGATGGTTGGACAAAGGCCAGAGATGAAAACACAAGAACAAAAACATCGAGGAGTTGCGCATTGTGAAGCTAGAGGAAGGAATGTGGGGGGAGGGGAGAAATAGGTGCAAGTTCAGGTGGAGCACAGGTGAGGTGGAGAAAGGAGAGGGGGAGGGGGAGGGAATTGTTAGAGATTACCTCAAATAGGAGCATTTAATGTTAATACTATTGGTTAGTTAAGTTTATTTTAGTTTAGTTTATTATTCAGTATTATCGTTCAGTAAAAAGCTTCTGTTGTGTGCGTGATGCAGTCACAGAAAAGACTATAAAGGATTAGAATTGATCTATCCACAGCGTGCGATCAGGGGGGTGACATTTAGAAAGTCTGATTATGGAGCTGGCGGCCTTGCTCGGGACTGACTTTGAGCCCCACCGCGGGGCGTGGACTTACCATTGGAGCTGATTCCTTGCCTGGGATCGACGCTCCAACTGCGGCCTGTGGACTTTAACATCAAGGAGCTCGCTGTCTCGGGTTGAGACCGACTTCACGAAGCTCCAAAAGCTGCACGACGTTCGACGAGCCCCGACCCGGGGTAGATCGCTCAGCGCGGGGGGAGCTGAGATTCCCCCCCCAATCCAGGAGTTTGATCGCCTCAACGAGAAGGCCCGCCGCCGGCTACGGGAGTAAGATGGTCCCGTCAACGGAAGGTTAGAGGCCCCCGACCGCTGGAGGACAAAGAAGGGAGAGATTGAACTTTTTTTCGTCTTGCATCACAGTGAGGAATGTGGAGGAGTCACTGTGGTGGATGTTTATGTTAAAACTTATTTTGTGTGCTCTGTTGCTTTTTATTGGTATGACTGTATGGCAAATCAAATTCCTCGTATGTTGCAAAACATACTTGGCTAATAAAGTATGATTATGATTAAAGATAGTAAAGTCCGACCCCTCTAATCTCCCCCTACATATTCTCTCTTTCCCCCCCCCCCCCTTCCACCTCCCCTGAGGTTCCCTGAAAATGTACCCAGCCCTGATCTCAACCTCATCGGGAAGTCCGCGGACGATCGGTGCCAGAGATCCGATTTCGATCCTGACCATGGGTGCTGTCTGCATGGAGTTTGCACGTTTTCCTAGTGAACGCACGAGTTTTCTCCGGGTGCTCCGGTTTCCTCCCACATTCCAAAGACATATGGGTTTGTGGGCTAGTTGGCTTGATCCCTGGCCGAGTGGGCCGTCTCCGTGCTGTGTCTCTAAAACTAAAACTAAAAAACTTTCCTCAGCTGTCTGGCAAAGAGATTTAGTTTAGTTTCATTCAGGGATACAACACAGAAACAGGCCCTTCGGCCCATTCAGTCCGTGTCGACCAGCGATCCCCACACATTAACACTATCCTACACACACTAGGGACAATTTGCAATTTTACCACACCAATTAACCTACAAACTTGCACGTATTTGGAGCGTGGGAGGAAACCGGAGCACCCGGAGAAAACCCACGCGGTCACATGGAGAACATACAAACTCCGTACAGACAGCACCCGCAGCCAGGATGGAACCCGGGTCTCTGGCGCTGTGAGGCAGCAACTCCACCAGGTGCCACCCTGCCGCCCTAAGTGAACTTGAGCCTCCAGATCATTTGTTTTGATGTCTATTTTTGTTCAGCGCCCTGATTGGCATCAGTGTGAGGCGGACCAATGTGCGCGGTCAGTGAAGTGCGTGGACTGTGGTTCCTACTTGTCTGCCCCACTCTCACGACCCCCGTTCATGAACCTCCGCACCAGGCACTCGATCGACCCAGGGCAGGCCCGCCATAACTGATGCATGAACGCCTCACCAAGCAGCCACACCATTGCAAGCCCACACCGTCCAGACATCACCTCGTACACCGGCACTGTCCTACATACAAGGGGCAATTTACAATCTACAGAAGCCATGAAACCTACTAATAACCTACGATTTAAGCCAATGAATCAGTGCGAAGGTGGGTCTCGACCCAAAACCTTACCTATTTCTTTTCTCCAGGGATGCTGCCTGAACTGCTAAGTTACTCCAGCTTTTTGTGTCTTTCTTTGGCTTAAACCAGCATGTGCTGTTCCTTCCTACACAACCTACAAACTTGTACGTGTTTGGAGTGTGGGAGGAAACTGGAGCACCCGGAGAAAACAGGCGGTCACAGGGAGAACCTGCAAACTCCGTAGAGACAGCACCTGGAAAACACGACGGCAAGGAGCCTTTGTTTTTAACATGATGTATTTAAATCCAAAATAATCCCAATGGTTCGATGCTTTAATGTTACTTTATTGTCACATGTGTGATGTGTGTGCAGTGAAATTATTTTTTGGCAAACCGTTCAGTGACAATCCTGCTATACATTAGGCAAAATCATACTAAGTATGAGAGTAATAGCAAGAAATTGGAGATACTGATTTTACCAAAGAAAAATACAAAATGCTAAAGTAACTCAGCAGGTCAGGCAACATCATTGGACTTTAGACTTTCACACTTTAGAGATGCAACATGGACACAGGCCCTTTGGCCCACTTGCCCGTGTCCTTTCAAGATGTCCCATCCACACTAGTTCCACCTGCCCACATTTGAGCCATATCCTTTAGGCCTTAGATTTTACTTTAGAAATAAAGCTTGGAAACAGGCCCTTTGGCCCACCGAGGCAATGTCTCCACCGGGCACCCCGCACCACAGCACTATTCTGCACACTAGAGACAATTTGCAATCTTCACCAAAGCCAATTAACCTACGAACCTGTATGTCGTTGGAGTGTGGGAGGAAACCAAAGTACCTGGAGAAAACCCAGGTGGTCACAGGGGAGCCGTACAAACTCCGTGCAGACAGCAGCCACAGTCAGGATCGAATGTGGGTCTCTGTGAGGCAGCAACTCTGCCGCTGTGCAACCGTGCCGCCCTTTGGAGAAGCTTCTCCACAGATGCTGCCCGACCCATGCAGTATATAGGAGTCGTCACGTTTTAGGCGCCATCTCGTACCCTTCAAGTCCAAAATGTTTGTACTGTCGATGTCCTCTACCGCTGCTCCACCACTCCGTGCTGCTTGGTAGGCATGGAGAAGTTGGGCCGAAGGGCCTGTTTCCGTGCTACATGAACATAACTGGGCTTGTGACAACAGAATTATCCATTGTTGGCTCATAATTCAAGAAATGTTAGTAACCTACTGCCGATCCGAAATGCCGCTCCCTTCCACAGATGCTGCCTGACCCGCTGAGTTCCTCCAGCACTTTGTGTTTAGCTCAAGAATCCAGCATCTGCAGTCTCTTGCGTCTTGATAAGATTATTCTCAGCTACACTGGAGTTGATCGGGTACATGGAACATAGAACATTGTATTGTGCTCGGTTCTGGTCACCATGTTATAGGAAAGATGTAATCAAGCTTGAAAGGATTCAGAGAAGATTTACCAGGACTCAAGGGGCTGAGCTATAGGGAGAGGTTCAGCAGGCTGGGACAGTATTCCTTGGAGCGCAGGAGAATGAGGGATAATCTTACAGAGGTGTATAAGATCACGAGAGGAATAGATCAGGTAAACATGCAGAGTCTCTTGCCCAGAGTAGGGGGATCGAGAACCAGAGGACATAGGTTTAAGGTGAGGGGGGAAAGATCTAATGGAATCCTGAGGGGTAACTTTTTGCAGAAAGTTTGGTGGGTGTAGGGAATGAGCTGCCGGAGGGGGTAGTTGAGGCAGGGACTATCCCAATGTTTGAGAAACATTTAAACAGGTACATGGATACGACTGGTTTAGAGGGATATGGGCCAAATGCAGGCAGGTGGGACTAGTGTGGATGAAGCATGTTGGTCGGTGTGGGCAAGTTGGGCCGAAGGGCCTGTTTCCACGATGTATGTCTCTATGGCTGTAACAATACATGGGGAACATGGACTTGTGATGACCCAACTCTGACGCCAACCCTAATGCCTGCCCTGCTGTGTTACTCCAGTGCTTTGTGATGCTTCCCGACCCACTGAGTTACTCCAGCGCTTTGTGATGCTACCCGACCCACTGAGTTACTCCAGCGCTTTGTGTCCCTTTGTGTAATAAGCAGCATCTGCAGTTCTTTGTTTCTACATTCAAGGTATGCTTACGTTGAAGATGTTCTCCTCTCTCTGACGGCAGTTTTGTGGGACCCTCTCTCGCTGCTGCCCCACTGTGATTTCTACTGCAGCTCCAAGACCATGTTTTAACTCGGACTCACCACTCTCCCCTTTTCCAGCTTTCTTCCCCACCCTTACAGCCAGTTTGAAAAAGAGTCCCGACCCTAAACATCACTTCTCCAGAGATGCTGCCTGACCTGCTGAGTTACTTTGTGTCCTTTTGTAGTTCTTTTTTTCTGTGTTCCCTCCACATCCATGTGCCTATCCAAAAGCCTCTTAAACATCACTATCTCATCTTTAATTTAGTTTAGATTAGTTTTGTTTATAATTGTCACATATAGAAACATAGAACATAGAAAAATAGCAGGAGTAGGCCATTTGGCCCTTCGAGCCAGCGCCCGCCATTCTATATGATCATGGCCGATCATCTAAAATCAGTACCCTATTCCTGCATTTTCCCCATATCCCTTGATTCCTTTAGCCCTAACTTGAAAACATCCAGTGAATTGGCCTCCACTGCCTTCTGTGGCAGAGAATTCCACAGATTCACAACTCTCTGGGTGAAGAATGTTTGTCCTCATCTCAGTCCTAACTGGCCTACCCCTTATTCCAAAACTGTGACCACTGGTTCTGGACTCCCCCAACATCAGGAACATTTTTCCTGCATCCAGCCTGTCCAATCCTTTAAGAATTTTATATGCTTCTGTAAGGCACTTGTAGAGGATCCTGTTCCGGGGTACAGTGAAAAGCTTTTTGTCGCGTGCTATCCAGTCAGCGCAAAGACCATACATGATTACAATCGAGCCGTCCGCAGTGTACAGATCCAGGATAAAGGGAATAATGTTTAGTGCAAGATAAAGTCCAGTGAGGTCCAATTAAAGATAGTCCGAAGGATTCCAATGAGGCAGATGGGAGGTCAGGACCGCTCTCTAGTTGGTGAGAAGCTGGTTCAGTTGCCTGATTACAGCTGGGAAGAAACTGTCCCTGAATCTGGAGGTGTGCGTTTTCACACTTCTGTACCTCGTGCCTGATGGGAGAGAGGAGAAGAGGGAGTGACCGGGGTGAGACTGGTCCTCGATTATGCTGCTGGCCTTGCCGAGGCAGTGTGTAGTGCAAATGGAGTCAATGAAAGGAAGGTAGACAAAAATGCTGGAGAAACTCAGCGGGTGAGGCAGCATCTATGGAGCGAAGGAAATGGGCAACGTTTCGGGTCGAAACGCTTCTTCAATGAAAGGGAGGTTGGTTTGTGTGATGGTCTGGGCTACTTCCACGAATCTCTGCAATTTCCTGTGGTCTTGGATGGAGCTGTTCCTAAACTACACTGTTCCCAAACCACGGCGATAAAATGCTTTCTACAGCGCATCTGTAGAAGTTGGGGAGGGTAGTTGGGGACATTATTCCAACATCACCCTGGTCAGTTTGTTCCCGGCACCCACAACCCTCTGTGCACAAAAACGTGCCCCACACATCTCTTTCAAATTTTGTCCATCTCACCTTAAACCTATTGGGCCGTAAGAACCTGATGTTGCTGGGAAAAAAGACACAAAGTGCTGGACTAACTCAGCGGGACAGGCAGCATCTCTGGAGAAAAGGAATAGGTGATGTTTCGGAGCGAAAGCCTTCTTCAGATTGAGAGTCAGGGGAGAGGGAAACTAAAAGTGTGAAAAGATTCGGAACAAATCAGAGACGACACTGATGACCATGGAAGGGTGGAGCCCACAATGGTCCATTGTTGGCTGTGGAAGAGGTGATCGCGAAGGGATATATGGATGCGAACAGTGGAACTGGCAGGCCGATTAGGTTGGGGGATGGATGGAGAGAGGGGGAACGCGAGGGTTACTTGAAATTAGAGATATCAATCCTCGTACCGCTGGGGTGTAAGCTGCCCAAGCAAAATATGAGGCGCTGTTCCTCCAATTTGTGTTTGGCCTCACTCTGACACTGGAGGAGGCCCAGGGCAGAGTGGTCAGTGTGGGAATGGGAAGGGGAGTTGAAATGTTTGGCAGCGGGAGATCGCATAGGTCCAGGCGGACTGAGCGGAGGTGTTCAGCGAAACAATCGGCCAGCCAGTGCTTGGTCTCGCCGATATGTAGGAGTCCACACTGGGAACAGCGGATACAGTAGATGAGGTGCAAGTGAACCTCTGCCTCACCTGAAAGGACTTCTGGGGTCAAGCTGTTTTTGAACCCGGTGGTCATGGTGTGTGTGTGTGTGTGTGCTGGAGGGGACACTGAGAGCGGTAGGGTTGTCAAACACGGGCTGCCCTTGCCCTTCCATGACATGGAGGTCACAGGCCCTGAAACTGCACAGAATATAATGTTCCAAACAGAGTGCCAGTCAGTATTCACACCGTGACAATATCCAACTAAAAGGTCATGTTTAAAACCCTCCAGGGTTGAGTATACACCAGAAAATCTCCAGACTCCTAACTGTGGAAATAAAGCAGTAAGGATTCCCGATTCTATTTTGGCTTCATCGCGGCCCATTTCTGCTCCATACCTTCTGCTTACATGATTCGATGTATTTTCTCAAACACAGCTCCTCGTGTTACGCTCTTTGGTAACCCGCCACCCCTGTGTCCGAGAGAGAGAGTGTCGGCTTCCAAGCAACACTGAAAATAGCCGTCATCTCGGAGGGAAACCCTCTTGAACGTTAGTCGGTGCCTGGCCACTTTTCACAGCAGAGATTGACAGTTCCTTGATGAGTGTGGGAGTCGGGGGTTACAGGGAGAAGGCAGGAGAATGGGGTTGTGAGTCCATCATCGGCTCTGACCTTCCTTCCATCGAGGGGATCTATCGCAGTCGCTGCCTCAAAAAGGCTGGCAGCATCATCAAGGACCCACACCACCCTGGCCACACACTCATCTCCCTGCTACCTTCAGGTAGAAGGTACAGGAGCCTGAGAACTGCAACGACCAGGTTCAGGAATAGCTACTTCCCCACAGCCATCAGGCTATTAAACTTGGCTCGGACAAAACTCTGAACATTAATACCCCTTTATCTGTTATTTGCACTTTATCAATTTATTCATTCATGTGTGTATTTACGTATATAATGGTATATGGACACACTGATCTGTTTTGTAGTCAATGCCTACTATGTTCTGTTGTGCTATGCAAAGAAAGAATTTCATTGTCCTGTCAGGGACACATGACAATAAACTCTCTTGACTTGACTTGACTTTGAGAGGGGAAGATAGATCAGCCATGAGTGAATGGGGGAGTAGACTCGATGGGCCGAGTGGGCTAATTCTGCTGCTCTGGTATTTGTCTCCTTGCTCTACCATGTTGTTCTGATGGTACGGGCATCGTGCTTAAAAACGCAGCACGTAATTCCAAAACAAAAGATATACCTGACTACCAATTCAGCGAAAACCAAGCTTTGGTAAAACCAAACCAAGCTCGTTATTTCAAACACACGCCTAAACGTGAGGTGCCTGTACTTATGCATGGTACGATTTCGCTGGCAAAACCTTTCACTGAATTTCAGCAGACGTGACAATAATAAGCTGATAATGTGTGCGTGGCGTGTGTAACTCTTGCATAGAGCAGGGCGGCACAGTGGCGCAGCGGCAGAGTTGCTGCCTCACAGCGCCAGAGACCTGGCATCCAGGCCACGGGTGCTGTCTGTGTGGAGTTTGTAGGTTCTCCCCGTGAGCTTTTCCCGGAATCTCCGGTTTCCTGCCACACTCCAAAGACGTGCAGGTTTGTAGGTTAATTGGCTTGGTTTAATTGTAAACTGTCCCTAGTGCAGGTAGGATAGTGTTAGTGTGTGGGGATCGCTGGTCGGCGTGGACTCGCTGGGCCGAAGGGCCTGTTTCCGTGCTGTATCTCTAAACTAAACTTAGAGCTAAACCCGCCTAACACACAAGATGCCGGTACTGGTGCATAGTATGCTTTGACCTGCAAAGCGTTTCATGCCATAATAAGCCGATATTATGTGCGGTGTGTGTAACTCTTGAATAGAACTCTGTGTTATTTTACGCACTGAGACCCTGAGCAGGGGAGTGTTTGTCACAGGGTAAGTGAGTTCCGCCTTATTTATTCACAGGTTGCTCACTGTTGCTCTCTCTCTCTCTCTCACTCTCTCTCTCTCTCTCTCTCACACACACACACACTCTCTCTCTCTCTCTCACTCTCGCAGCTTATTAAGGAGTGTGAGCATGCAGGGCTCGCAGCAAGGACGGCAGCACTCCTTCCAGTCTCTCTCCGTCGCCTTTCCAGACTCCTCCACACACCCATCAACTCCAAGGTATTTAACTCTCTTTCATTCCTCTCGGAGCCAAGGTCATTTTGTGAATTTGATAACTAATCTTGATGCAAACGAGGGAACGTAACGCAGGCAGCTGCTGACCTGCAAACGTTGGGAGGGTGGCAAGTTGCGGAAAGTGCAGGGCGGCACGGTGGCGAAGGAGGTAGAGTTGCTGCCTCACAGCGCCAGAGACCCTGGTTCGACCCTGACAACGGGTGCTGTCTATATGGAGTTTGCACGTTCTCCCTGTGACCGCTTGGGTTTTGTCCGGGTGATCCGGTTTCCTCCCACACTCCAAAGACGAGCAGGTTTGCAAATTGATTGGCTTTGGTTAAATTGTAAATTGTCCCTAGTGTGTCGGACAGTGTTAGTATAAGGGGTGATCGGTGATCCAAAGGGCCTGTTTCCATGCTGTATTTCTAAAGTCTAAATGCCGGGGCTCCAGAAGGACTGAGTGACTCTTGGCATTAAGTGCTTTAATCCTTCAGGGTAAAGTCGACAGTATCAAAATGCTGGCACAGTTTGCTTAACGTATTCAGATTCTTGTTCAACCACCGTAATGTGAGGGGGACAGATTTAATAGGAAACTGAGGGGCAACGTTTTCACACAGAGGGTGGTGGGTGCATGGAAGGAGCTGCAGGAGGAGGTAGTTCAGTCAGGTACTATCATAACATTTAAAAGACATTTGGACAAGTACACGGATAGGAAAGGTTTTGTGGGATATGGACCAAACGCGGGCCGATGGTCGGCATTGGCAAATTGGGCCGAAGGGTCTGTTTCTGTATTGTATGACTCTGTGACACTGTTAACTGTTGAAACTGGAGCACCCAGACAAAACGCACGCGTACAAACTCCGTACAGACAGCACCCGAGGTCAGGATTGAACCTGGGTCTCTGGCGCTGTGAGGCAGCAACTCTACCGCTGTGCCAGTGCGCTGCCCCGTGTGTGACCGTGTCGTATTGTCTTGTAACCTTCTCTGCGAATAGAGTACGGCACAGTGGCGCAGCGGTAGAGTTGCTGCCTCACAGCGCCAGAGACCCGGGTTCGATCCTGACTACGGGTGCTGTCTGTATGGAGTTTATACGTTCTCCCTGTGACCGCGTGGGTTTTCTCCGGGTGCTCCGGTTTCCTCCCACACTCCAAAGACGTACAGGTTAGTCGTGTAATTGGCCTAGATAAATTGCCCCATGTGTGCAGGGTAGAACTAGTGTGTACGGCTGATCTATGGTCGGTGACGACTCGGTTGGGCCAAGAGGCTTGTGTCCATGTTGTATCTGTAAATTAAACTAATTTAACCATTGTGTTACGGATAAACATGCCTGCCTCATTAGTTATAAGGACAGGATGCACAAACTTTGTATGTGTAGGAAGGAACTGCAGATGTTGGTTTACATTGAAGTTGGACAAAATGATGGAGTATCTCAGCGGGTCAGGCAATATCTATGGAGAAAGGGAATAGGTAATGTTTCGGGTCAGAACCCTTCTTCTGACCCGAAACTGTCATAAAGTTGCTGCCTCACAGCGCCAGAGACCCAGGTTCAATCTTGACCTCGGGTGCTGTCTGTACGGAGTTTGTACGCGTGCGTTTTGTCTGGGTGCTCCAGTTTCAACAGTTAACAGTGTCACAGAGTCAAACAATACAGAAACAGACCCTTCGGCCCAATTTGCCAGTGCCGACCATCGGCCCGCGTTTGGTCCATATCCCACAAAACCTTTCCTATCCATGTACTTGTCCAAATGTCTTTTAAATGTTATGATAGTACCTGACTGAACTACCTCCTCCTGATGCCTTTTCTCCAGATATGATGCCTGACCAGCTGAGGTACTCCAATATGTTGTGTCTCTCTCTGGACAAATCTGGGTTGTTTTGTGTGGACCTGTTTCCATGCTATAGCTTTTAGTTGAGTTTAGTGATACAACACGGAAACAGGCCCTTCGGCCCACCGAGTCCGTGCCGACCAGCAGTCCCCGTTCACTAACACTATCCTACACTACAATTTTACCAAGCCAATTAACCTACACACCTGTATGTCTTTGGAGTGTGGGAGGAAACTCGGAGCACCCAGAGAAAACCTGCGCAGGTCGTGGGGAGAACCTGTAAACTCCGTACAGACAGCGTCCGTGGTCAGGATGGAGCCCGGGTCTCTGGCGCTGTGAGGCAGCGACTCGACCGCTGCGCCACCGTGCCACCATTTATTGTCACATAGGATCATAAAACATAATGGTGCAAGGGCAGCACGCTGACGCAGCTCTAGAGTTGCTATCTCACAGCGCCAGAGACCCTGGTTCGATCCTGACTACAGGCGCTGTCTGTACGGAGTTTGTACCTTTTCCCCGTGACTGTGTGGGTTTTCTCCGGGTGCTCCGGTTTCCTCCCACACTCCAAAGACGGACAAGTTTGTCGGTTAATTGTCTTGGTATATGTGTTAAATTGTCCCTGGTGTGTGTGGGATAGTGCTAGTGTAGGGGGTGATCGCCAGTCGGCAAGGACTCGGTAGACCGAAGGGCCGGTTTGCATGCTGTATCTCTAAACTAAACCAAACTACCAATGAATCCTAATTCTTCCTCTTCTCTTCCTTCTCTCAAGCAAACGTGCGCCACTGTGCAGCCTCAAGGGGGCGATGGCAGCTTTCAAAGGCATCAGGACCCAGGCGTTCTGGAGAGCGGTAGCGGGCGAATTTTTGGCCACCCTCTTCTTCGTGCTCATCAGCGTCGGCTCCTCCATGGGGTGGGGAGGGGTAACAGGACCCACGGACATCCTGCTCATCTCCCTCTGCTTTGGCTTCAGCATAGCCACCATGGTCCAGGGCTTTGGCCACATCAGTGGCGGGCACCTGAACCCCGCCGTGACCGCCGCCATGGTCTGCTCCAGGGATCTCAGCCTGGCCAAGGGCTTCTTCTACGTCCAAGCCCAATGCCTGGGCGCCATCGCTGGGGCAGGCATCCTCTACCTCGTCACCCCTGCCAACGTCAGGGGCACTCTTGGAGTCACCGCGGTAATGCACGCACTCGGCCACTCGCCGGGCATCTTGCCCAACATGGCCACCAAGATCCCTGTGCAGGATTGGGTTTAAGGCTAGGTTTAGGCTGAGGTATAAAATGAAGTTCAGGATTCGGTTTAGGATTAGGATGAGGTTTAGTATTTGGTGTCGGATTCGGTTTAGGATTTGGGAATAGGTTCAGTGTGAGGTTTAGGACGAGATTTCGGGTGACGTTTAAGATTAGGTTTTTTAGGTTTAGGAGGAGGTTTAGTATAAGTAGGATTAGGATCAGGAATATGTTCCGGATTAGGTTTAGGGTCAGGTTTGGCATGGAATTTAGGGTGAGGATTAGGATTAGGTTTAAGAATAAGTTTGGGATGAGGTTTTCGGTTTAATTTAGGATTAGGATTACTTTTAGGATTAGGTTTATGACGAGGTTTCGTTTCAGGTTTAGAATTAGGATTAGGTTAGGATCAGCTTTAAGTTTTCTATAGTTTAGATTTAGGTTGAAGTTTAGGTTCAGAGTTCACATTCAATTTTAGGATTAGGTTTAGGATTAAGTTGTGGTTTAGGTTGATTATTGTCACGCGCACAGGTACAGGGAAAATATTGATTGTGCATCCATTCAATCAGATCAGATAATACTATAATAAAAAAAGGTACAAAGTGCTGGAGTAACTCAGCGGGTCGGATGGTATCTCTGGAGAACGTGGATAGGTGGCGTTTCAGGTGGGGACCCTTCATCGCAATGTCACCTAACTGCGGCCTGACCTGCTGAGTTCCATCAGCACTTTGTGTCTTTTTTTGTAAATTAGTACCTGCAGTTACTTGAGCGATATCTAGAGGAAAAAAAAGGAAATATTTAGGTTTAGATTCAGGTTTATTATTGTCACGTGTACCGAGCTACAGTGAAAAGCTTTGTTTCGTCTGCCATCCGATCAAATCAGATAATACTATTGACAAATACAATTAAGTCAAACTCAAGTTAGTAGATAGACACAAAAAGCAGGTGTAACTCAGTGGGCCAGGCAGCCTCTCTGGAGAAAAGGAATAGTTGGCGTTTCGGGTTGAGACCCCTCTTCAGACGGAGTGTCAGGGAAAGGGAAAAAGAGGCGGCACAAAGAACAAATGAATGAAAGATATGTAAAAAAGCACTGATGATCAACAAAAGGTGGAGCCCACAATGGTCCATTGTTGGCTGTGGGGTAGGTAATAACGCAGACAGTGAAACGCAACAGGTCGACAGTGAAACTAGTACGATGACTAGGATTCGCTGAATGTATTACTCGTTACCACCGACCCCACGGGCCACAATGGGCTACTATGGCTTTTTGTGTATATCTTCGGTTTAAACCAGCATCTGCAGTTCCTTCCTACAAACGCAAGTCCAATAGGTAGAGCTAAGGGGAAGAGAATAATCTCACTATTCTCACCTTCTCTGCGTTCTCCCCCACACATCTGCAAGTTCTTTATTTGCGAGGGTTGATTCAATCCTATCCAGAGTCTCTGATAGGCTATTTTCACCTCTCCCACAGACAGTGAGTTGTGGAACATCACCTTAATTTGGCAAAAAATAAGACCATAGAACGGCGGTTCACAGGAACTGGCCCCGTGGCTCACAATGTCTGTGCAGAACGTGATGCCAAGTTAAACTAGTCTCTGCTTGCACGTAATCCGTATCCCAGCATCGGGAGGCACAGTGAAGCAGCAGTAGAGTTGCTGCCTTACAGCGCCGGAGACCCAGGTTCAATCCTGACCGCGGGTGTTCTTTGTACGGAGTTTGTACGTTCTCCCTGTGACCACGTGGGTTTTCTCCAGGTGCTCTGGATTCTTCCCACATCCCAAAGACAAGCAGGTTTGCAGGCTAATTGGCTTCCGTATGATTGTAAGTTGTCCCTAGTGTGAAGGATAGTGCTAGTGTACGGGGTGATCGCTGGTCAGTGTGGACTCGGTGGGCAGAAGGGCCATTTTCCGCACTGTATCTCTAAACCAAATTAAGCCAAACCAAACTAAACTGGATTAAATGTTGTGTAGGATGGAACTGCAGACGCTAGTTTAAACAGAAGACAGGCATAAGAAGCTGGAGTAACACAGTGGGTCAGGCTGCATTTCTGGAGAAAAGGAATAGGTGGCATTTCGGGTCGGGAGCTTTCTTCAAGGTCTTCAAACTAAAGGTTTGTAGATTAATTGGCTTTGGTAAACGGTAAATTGTCTCTAGTGCGTAGGATAGTGTTAGAGTAGGGGATGATGGCTGATCGGCACGGACTCATTGTTTCCGTGCTGTATCGCTCACGTCTACAGACTGCCGGAACCTGCGGACTCATCCCGCGGACTCATCAGCAAGTCGTGATGCTCGCGGTTCTTTTCCGTTTCAGATTGACGAGAACCTCTCTGCTGGCCACGGGCTGTTGGTGGAAATGCTCATCACGTTCCAGCTGCTGTTTACCATCTACGCCACGTGCGATTCCAGGCGCCACGACCTCAAAGGCTCATCCGCGTTGGCCATTGGCCTCTCGGTCGCCATTGGACACATGTTCGCCGTAAGTTCGGCTCAGTTTAGTTTATTGGCACGTGTGCCGAGGTACCGTGAAAAGCTTTGTGCTCACGAAGGAACTGCATTACACCGCAAATTTGACCAAATATGCCGGAGTAACTCAGCTGGTCAGCCAGCAGCCCTGGAGAAAAGCAATGGGTGGCATTTTGGTTCGAGAGCCTTTTTCAGACTGAGAGTCGGGGAGAGGGAAACTAGAGGGAAACTAGAGGTAGGGAAGGGTACAAAGAGCATGTCAGGTGTGAAAAGACAGATCATAGCAGATCAAGGGAATGTACAATGGTTCATTGTTAGCGTTTTGTTGGGGTGGGAGATTGCAACCTTCACGTGGTCCGCCCTGTTTCGACTAATGCAATCAACTCGACGTGCACAAACGGAAGATCAAATGGAACAAGTTGCCCTACAACTTTAGGCTGTGCACGCCACACGAAAGAAGAAGACGTTAGCTTTTTGATGCGTTCTCTCCAGTCAGCGGAAGGACAAAACATGATTACAATCGAGCCGTCCACAGTGTGAAGATACGTGATAAATGGAATAACGTTTAGTGGGAGATAAGAGTCCATTAAAGTCCGATCAAAGTTAGTCTGAGGGTCTCCAGTGAGGTAGATGGTAGCTCAGGACGGCTCTCTAGTTTAGGTTAGTTCAGTTTAGTGATCCTGCGCGGAAACTGGCCCCTTCGGCCCACTGAGTCTGCACCAACCAGTGATCCCCGCGCACTAGAGCACTATCCTACACATACGAGGGACAATTTAAAAAGCTGTCCCTCAGATTCCAATTAAATCTGTTGTGGATTGCTGAGTGTGCCAGATAGTGCTAGAGTTGAGTTTAAATTATTGTCACGTGTACCGGGGTACAGTGAAAAGCTTTTGTTGCGTGCTAACCAGTCAGCGGAAAGACAATACATGATTACAATCCAGCCGTCCACAGTGTACAGATACATGATCAAGAGGATAGCGTTAAGTGCAAGATAAGGTCCAGTAAACTCTGATTAAGGAGAGTCCGAGGGTCTCCAGTGAGGTAGATAGCAGCTCCTGACCGCTCTCTAGTTGGTGATAGGACGGTTCAGTTGCCTGATAACAGCTGGGAAGAAACTGTCCCTGAATCTGGAGGCGTGAGTTTTCACACTTCTGTACCTCTTGCCTAGCGGGAGAGGGAAAAGTGGGAGAGGGTTGAGACTGGCCCTTTATTATGCTGGTGGCCTTGCTGAGGCAGCATGAGGTGTAAATGGAGTCAGTGGAAGTCCCTGAACCCTGCTAGATACAGCTGGAATGTAATAAAAAGAAACTGCAGCAGGAAAGGGCAAACAGGTTTCCGAAGAAGGGTTTCGACCCGAAACGTCGCCTATTTTCTTCGCTCCATAGAAGCTGCCTCACCCGCTGAGTTTCTCCAGCATTTTTGTCTACCTCATGATTCGCAGATGCTGGTTTACATCCAAGGGAGACACAAAGTGCCGCAGTAACTCAAGGGGTCCAGCAGCATCTCTGGAGAACATGGACAGGAGATGTTTTGGGTCGAGACCCTCTTCAGACTCTCTGAAGAAAATCCTATCGTCACCTGTGCATGTTCTCCACAGATGCTGGCTGGTTCGCTGAGTTGCCCCAACACTTTGTGTCTATCTTTAGATACAGCTTGAGTTTACTTTAGTTCAGAGATACAGCATGGAAACTAGTTTTGTTTAGTTTAGAGATATAGCATGGAAACAGGCCCTTCAGCCCACTGAGTCCGCGCTGACCAGCGATCACCCATTCACACAAGTTCTATGTTATCCCATTTTCTCATCCACTCCATACCCACTAGGAAGCAATTTACAGAGGGACAAATAACTTACAACCCCATGTGTTTGGGCAGTGGGAAGAAACCCGAGCACCTCACATCACGGGGAGAACGTGCAAACTCCAACACGGACAGCATTCGAGGTCAGGATCAAACCCGGGTCTCTGGTGCTGTGAGGCAGCAACTCTACCGCTGCACCACCGTGCTGCCCACACGGTTAAACACTGAAGACTTTTGCTAAACTCGAGATGAACAAGATCACAAGGCTCAGCATGGGAAAAATCCAAAACTGAGCAAAGACAGACGCAAATTGGGACGGCACAGTGGTGTAGCGGTAGAGTTGTTGCCATACGGAGCTAGGAGACCCGGGTTCGATCCTGACTACGGGTGCTGTTCGTACGGAGTTTGTACGTTCTCCCCGTGACCGCGTGGGTTTTCTCCGGGTGCTTCGGTTTCCTCCCACACTCCAAAGACGTACAGGTTTGTGGGCTAATTTGGCTTTGGTAAAAACTGCAAATTGTCCGTGTAAGGGGTGAATGCTGGTCAGCGTGGACCAGGTGGGCCAAAGGGGCTGTTTCCCTGCTGTATCTCTGAACTAAAACAAATCGGCACTTACATAGCGAACTCATTAGGTAATGCAAATGATGATGACACACAGATGAAAATATGAAGAAGGGTCTCTACCCAAAACGTCACCCTTTCCTTCTCTCCAGAGATGCTGCTTGTGTCTATCACAGATGAAAATACTGTGTTCACAAATTGAACACATCACAGTCTATACCGCCCTCTATGGTCAGCAGGGGTATCAGCAGGCACTGTGACTAGTTTAGTTTAGTTAGTACAGTATCATAAATTCATATGTCATTGGAGCAGAATTTGTCCATTTGGCCCATCAAGTCCACTCCACCATTTAATCATCTTTCACTCTCAACCCCATTCTCCTGCCTTCTCCCCCAAACCTTTGACACCCTTACTAATCAAAAACCTGCCAATCTCCACTTCAAAAATACACAATGACTTGGCCTCCACAGCCGTCTGTGGCAATGAATTCCACAGATTCACCAGCCTCTGACTAGAGGAATTCGTCCTCCTTTATAAAGGTGTGTCCTGTTTAGGGTTGCCAACTGTCCCGTATTAGCCGGGACTGCCCTTCTCCCGTATTTGACTACTGCTACTCGGGTCGAGGGGACTGTCGGTTCGGAGCGCCGTGCCCGGCCCGCCTCACCCGGCCCAACGTAGTGCAGCCCATGGAGTGCAGCAGCAGCACATCGCCCTGGGCCCTGTCGGTCGGCAGCCCGGCCAGCTGTCCGACCTTCGGACCTTTGCTTACTGCCGACACCACCACCCCTCCTCCTCACGGCCGATCATCAGTTCGTGAGTTGGATGGGGTGCTGGACTTTGCGTGCAGCAGAACACAAAGCCCAGCCGGCGGGCCAGCTGAGGAGTTTTAAAGAGGCGCAAAGTCCAGCGCCCGGGCCAAAACTCCTCAGCTGGCCTGCCGGCTGGGCTTTGTGTGCAGTCCAGCACCCGGGCTAACTCCTCATTCACCCAGCCACGGCCGAGTCAGTCAACAAATTGCCGTCGGGAATTTGTCCCTTATTTTGACCTTTTGTCCCTTATTTAGGAGTGAGAACGTTGGCAACCCTAGTCCTGTTATTCAAGGGCTATGCCCTCTGGTCCCAGACTCTCCCACTAGTGGAAACATCCTCTCCACATCCACTCTATCCAGGCCTTTCACTATTCGGTAAGTTTCAATGAGGTCCCCTCTCATCCCTTGAAATATCGATTTTAGTTTAGTTTAGATATACAGCATTGAAACAGGCCCTTTAGCCCACTGAGCCCACGACGACCATCGATTAGCCGTTCACACTAGTTCTATGTTATCCCACTTTCTCATCCACTCCCTATACACACTCCCTTTTCAAAGAAAAACCTGCAAACCTGCAAGCACATCTTTGGGATGAGGGAGGAAACCAGAACAGCTGGAAAAAACCCACGCGGTCACAGCGAGAACGTACAAACTCCACGCAGACAGCACCCGAGGTCAGGATAGAACCCGGCTCTCTGGCGCTGTGAGGCAGCAGCTCTACCCGCTGTGCCATTGTGCTCAAAGGTTGAGATGGACTTTAAGTCCCCATTGATTTGTAGGTCATGCAAACCTCACTCTTGTGTTTCAGATGAACTACACAGGTGCCGGCATGAATCCTGCCAGATCGTTTGGACCTGCGGTTATTATGGGGAAATGGGTCAACCACTGGGTAATTATTAATTGTGCAATTGGAGAATATCATAATCATAATCATAATCGTAAATTATTAGCCAAGTACGTTTTGCACCATATACGAGGAATTTGGTTTGCCATATAGTCATAACAAAAAAGCAACAAGACACACAACTACAGAAAAATTGACGTAAGCATCCACCACAGGGGCTCCTCCACGTTCCTCACTGTGATGGAAGGCAATAAAGTATTTTCTTCTTTCCTCCTTTCCTCCCGCGGTCGGGGGAGTTGAACCGTCCGCAGCCGGCGATCGAGCTCCCTCGTCGCGGGCGGCCTAAGCTCCCACATCGGGCGGCTGAAACTCCTGCGGCTTGTTCCCGAAATCGGTCCCTAAACAGGGAAAGCAAGCTTCAGGATGTTAAATATGGGAGAGGTATTCATTGAAGGTGGCGTCACAGGTGGTCAAAAAGGCTTTTGGCACATTGGCCTCCAACAGTCGGAGTATTGAGTATAGACGTCGGGTGGTCATGTTGCAGTTATATAATACATTGGGAGGGCACTATCGCAATGTTTAAGAAGCAATTAGGCAGCTACATGGATAGGACATATGCAGGCAAGTGAGACTAGTGTAGATGGGATATTTTAGTCAGTGTGGGCAAGTTGGGCTGAAGGGCTTGTTTCCACACTATGTGACTATGACCCTCTAAGTTTAGTTTATTGTCACGTGCACTGGATAGTTTTTTGTTGCCTGCTATCCAGTCAGTGAAAATACTTTTTTCTCCAGAGATGCTGCCTAACCCAATGTGTCATTTCTACACCTACACCAGCACTTTGTAGCCTTCACCAGAATGATGCCTGGATTAGGAGGTATTAGCTACAGGGAGATGTTGTACAGACGTGGATTGGTTACTCTGGAACGCCAGCGGTTGAGAGGAGACCGGATAGGAGTGTATAAAATGATGAGAGGTATAGACAGAGTAGACAGTCAGCACCTATTTCCCATTAAGGAAATATCAAATACTGGAGGGCTTAGCTTTAGGGTGAAAGTGGCAATGTTAACAGGAGGTGTGCTGGGGAAGTTTTTTCAAGGGGTTGGAGGATGATAAGTGCCTGAAGTTTGCTGCTAGGGGCAGTGGTTAAAATGTATATGATAGTGGGGTTTAAGCGGCTTTTAGATAGGCACATGGATATGCAGGGAATGGAGGGATATGGATTAAGTACGGGCAGATAGCACTTGATCTAGGCATCATGTTCGGCATGAAGAGCCCATTCCTGCTGTACTGCTCTATGTTCTATGTTCTTTTTATCTGGTTCATTGAATGGTATAACTTGGACGGAGGCCATTTGGCCAGTTTTATCAGTGACTGCTCTGGTAGACTACCCAATCAACGTCATTGCACTGTTTAGTTAGAGATAGTGCGAGGGTCCGATTAAAGATAGTCCAAGGGTCTCCAATGAGCTAGATGGTTGGTCAGCACTGCTCTCTAGTTGGTGATAGGACTGATCAGTTGCCTGATGACAGCTGGGAACAAACTGTCCCTGCATCTGGAGGTTAGGCCACATTTGGAATTTTGTGAGCAGTTTTGGGCCCCATGTCAGAGGAAGAAGGTCTTGGCGTGAAGAGGGCCCAGAGGAGGTTTATGAGAACGATCCCAGGAATGCTTGGCTCAACATAACATGAGGTGCATTTGACGGCTCTGGGCCTGTACTTGCTGGAGTTTAGAAGGATGAGGGGAGCCATCGTTGAAACTTACCGAATAATGAAAGGCCTGGATAGAGTGTATGTGGAGAGGATGTTCCCACCAGTAGGAGAGTCTAGAACCAGAGGCCATAGTCTCAGAATAAAAGGACATAGCGTTAGAAAGATGAGGAGGTATATCTTTAGTCAGAGGGTGGTGACTCTGTGGAATTTATTTCCACAGATGGCTGTGGCGGCCATGTCAATGTATATATTTAGGGTGGAAATTGGAAGATTCCTGATTAGTACGGATGTCCAGGGTTATGGGGAGAAGGCAGGAGAATGGGTTAGAGTGGGAAGATAGATCAGCCATGAACGACTGATGCCGTAGATGGGCCAAATGGCCTAATTCTGCACCTAGAACTTATATACGGGTTTTCGCACTTCTGTACCTCGTGCCTGATGGGAGAAGGGAGAAGGGAGAAGAAGGAGTGACCGGGGCAACCTCCGGCATTCCGGGGAAAATGTGGAGAAAACGGCAGTAGAGTTGCTGCCTTACAGCGCCAGAGACCCATGGCATCCTGACTATGGATGCTGTCTGCACGGAGTTTGTACGTTCTCCCTGTGGCCATGTGGGTTTTCTCCAGGTGCTCTGGTTTCCTCCCACTCTCAAAAGACGTAGAGGTTGTTAGGTTAATTGGCTTGACGTAATTGTACATTGACCCTAGTCTGTGTAGGATAGTGTGAGTGTGCGGGGATCGCTGGTCGGTGCCAACCCGGTGTGCCAAAGGGTCTGTCTCCGCGCTGAATCTCTAAAGTTAATTAAACAAAACTGTCATTTGTCGCTGTTCCCTGTTGAGTAGTGCCTATTTTCCTTTATCTGTTTCAGGTTTACTGGGTAGGTCCAACAATGGGTGGAGTTGTGGCAGCAGCCTTCTACAAGTACCTCTTCTGTCCCGATAAGGAAACAAAGAACCATTTTAAAGATACCTTAAGGCCAGCGCAGGCTCCCGGGGATAAATATTCCGATGCGGAGGAAGGAAAGGGCCAAACCATGGAGTGTGTGGAGCTGGCTGTGACGCCAGGAAGCTCTCGTTCCGTGGACGGCTTTAACCTTGAAGCAAAGGAGAAGGACAAGACTGAAGAACTGCTGACGCCTGTATGACTAGCAAAGGGAAGGAGGAACGGAGAGATGACTTGTGAAACTTTGGTTGTCGAGGTTGTTCCTATCAAGGAAACTGATCTATTATAAACGTACAGCACTCTTTAACTCCGTAACTCTTTAGCGCCTTGAACACGGATTCATCCATTGTAAGGACAATATTAGTGTACTACCCAAGGACGAGCACGAGACACGACCTGTCCCCTTCACAAACTCAACCCTTGCCCAGTCCCAATCTTGGCGGCACAGGAACGATTTAAAGGAAGGAGGTGGAATCATGATCGGAGGGAGTTTGGTCCACATAGGGTGGCGTAGTGAGCAAACAGAGGCCCGGGTTCAATCCTGACCTCGGCTGCTGCCTGCGTGGAGTTTGTACGTTCTCACATGTTTTTCCCCATGTCGTCCGATTTCTTCACAGAAAATGTGATTGGGCTAGATTAGTTGAATTAAGTTTAGATTTAGGTTTATTATTGTCACCTGTATCGAGGTGTATACAGCGAACTGCTTTATTTGGCATGCTAGCCAATCAAATCAGATAATACTATGCATAAATACAATGAATCCAAACTCTAGTGCAATGAGTCGAGTGAAGACTCATGGATTCATCGTAATACGGTGCGGAAACAGGCCATTCGGCCCAATGAGTCTGTGTTGACCATCAACCAAAGATAGATACAAAAAACTGGAGTAACTCAGCAGCGGGTCAGGCAGCATCTCTGGAGTAAAGACGTTTTCTATCTTCAGACCATCAGCCATTAATTTACGCTAATCCTGTCCCATTCATAGAGCCACATTACACGGAAACCGGCCCTTCATCCCATCTCCACCATGCTGACCAACTTTTCCCTTCTAAACTTCTTCGCCTGTGTTTGGTCCATATCTCCCCAAAACCTTCCTTTCCATGTGTCTATTAAATGTTGTTACAGTACCTGTCTCAACTAACTCCTCTGGCAGCTCGTCACACATACCCAACACATTCACGTGAAAACGTTATCCTTAGGTCCCAATCAACTCCTTCCCCTCTCCTCTTAAACATTTGCCCTCCAGTTCTTGATTGCCCAAAATTACCCAGAGTCTGGGTCACCTGACCTATTCTCCTCATGTGCTCCTCATTCTCTATAAGATCACCTCTCAACCTTCAGGTACAATCTATCCTTGTAACTGGCAACGCAGTGGTGTAAAAGAAGACACAAAGTGCTGGAGTAACTCAGCGGGTCCGACAGCATCCCTGGAGAACCTGGGTAGGAGACATTTTGGGTTGGGACCCTTCTTCGGAATGAATGGAGTAGTTGGGGGGGGGGAGAAAGCTTGAAGAGAGAGTTCAGGATGGGACAAAGTCCGGATAGGAAAGTACTACAGATGCTGGTTTACATACTTACTTACTTACTGCCTATTATGTCTCCTGGCATGTAGGGCAGCAATGAAGGTCCTCCACTCAGTAGTGTTGATTCCTTCAGTTGCTGTTTCTGTAACATATTCGTTTTACGAGACAGGGTTGTTAGCCCTGTGCTCAACCCCCAACCTGGAGGACCAGTGGATCGCTCTTCGTCTCACCTCTACCCTCCGACCTGTCCAGCATGGGAGACCCTAACAGGAGACGAATTTCCCGCTGGCACAGCTCTAGGGGTCACTGAGACGCACAAACTCCCCAACCACGACAAGGTTGCAATCCATCGGGCAGGTTTAAATCGAAGGTAGACACAAAATGCTGGAGCAACAGGCAGCATCTCCGGCGAGAAGGAATGGGTCTGGCGAGTGATAGGTGGATATAGGTGAGGGGGTTGATTGGCAAATGGGTGGAGTAAGTGACAAATGCTGGAGATGAAAAGGAGACAAAAGATTGTCAGATACGGAGAAAAGAGGAGTTAAATGTCAAAACCAGCACTCAGATCCAATCAGATCAGATAATACTATACATAAATGCAATCAGGTCACACTCAACTACAATAGGAAGAATCAAAAGTGAGTGGTTTTGCAGACAGTGAAGATGTTTGTGAAAGATTGCAGCAGGGTCTGGATCGATTGGCCAGGTGGGCTGAGGAATGGCTGATGGAATTTAATGCAGAGAAGTGTGAGGTGTTGCATTTTGGGAGGTCTAACAAGGGCAGGACCTACACTGTGAATGGTAGGGCTCTGGGGAGTGTTGTAGAGCAGAGGGATCTGGGAGTACAGGTGCATGGTTGCTTGAAGGTCGAGTTGCAGGTAGATAAGGTGATCAACAAGGCTTTTGGCACTTTGGCATTCATCTGTCAGAGTATTGAGTACAGACGTTGTGAGGCCATGTTGCAGTTGTATAAAACGTAGGTGGGACTGCATTTAGAGTATTGTGTTCCGTTCTGGGCACCATGTTTCCTTCCACATCCCAAATACATTTGTAGGTTAATTGGCCTCGGGGAATCGTTTCTAGTGTGTAGGATAGAACTAGTGTACAGGGTGGTCGCTGTTCAGCACAAACTCGGTGGGCCGAAGGGTCTATTGCCATGCTGTATGTCCCCACCCACTAGCTCCATGCTCCCACTAGTGGGAGAGTCTAGGACCAGAGGTCATAGCCTCAGAATAAATGGATGTTCCTTTAGGAAGACGAGGAGGAATTTCTTTAGTCAGAGGGTGGTGAATCTGTAGAATTCTATGCCACAGAAAGCTGTGGAGGCTGTCAATTCATATTTTTAAGGCAGAGATAGATTTTGATTGGTACGGGTGTCTGGAGTTCTGGGGAGAATGGGATTGTGGGGGGAAGATAGTACAACCATGATTGAATGGCAGAGTAGACTTGATGGGCTGAATGGCCTAGTTCTGCTCCTATCACTTATGAGCTTTAAGTGCAAACTAAACTAAACCAGCCTACCATTGTGATGTTTACGAAACATTTGGACAGGTACTTGTATGGGACAGAGGGATACGAACAAAATGCAGCAAGGTGGGAATAGTGTAGATGGGACGTGTTGGACGGAGTAGGCAAGTTGGGCCGAAGGGCCTGTTTCCACGCTGGGTGTGTGTGACTCTATGATTCTACCATAGATCTTCAGTCCCTGTTCGAGAGGGAAGTTGAGGCTCACAGTACAGAGGCAACGTAATGTAAAGTGACACTAATCGGGAGCAGGATACAGGAGAGGGCACACAGGTCAGCAACTGAATGTTGTACAAAGCATTCCGAGCATTCCGCATCCAGGAAGACTTTGCTTCACTGGACAGGAACAATGTGACCCAAGTGGAGACCGCACGGACCTCTGCACTAATTCGACTGATGCAACTGGGGAGCAGCAGACCATAAAATTCCTGTGATAATGAGCGAGGCCAAGGAGACATAGTCCAAAATCATCGACCGTGAGCTTTAACGAGTCCCGTGCAAAGGAGGGAACCGGAATTTGTCGCCACACACGGCTGAGGAGGCTGTCATTGGCTATCTTTAAGGCGGAGATGAACAGATTCTTGGTTAGTTAGTAAGGATGCCACAGGTTATGGGGAGAGGGCTTGAGAGGGAAAGATAGATCAGCCACGATTGAATGGCAGAGTGGACCCGATGGGCTGAATGGCCTGACTTGGCCTCCAC
Organism: Okamejei kenojei; assembly: GCA_035221665.1. Classification (NCBI taxonomy): domain Eukaryota; kingdom Metazoa; phylum Chordata; class Chondrichthyes; order Rajiformes; family Rajidae; genus Okamejei; species Okamejei kenojei. The sequence goes on from CM069134.1 coordinate 37,245,781, forward strand.
AGCCGTCTGTGGCAATGAATTCCACTGATTCACCGCCCTCTAAAGAAATTTCTCCTCATCTTTCTAAAGGTACGCCCATTTATTCTGAGGCTGTGGCCTCTGGTTCTAGACTCTCCCACTAGTGGAAACATCCTCTCCACATCCATTCTATCCGGGCCTTTCATTATTCAGTAAGTTTCAATGAGGTTCCCCCTCACCCTACTAAACTCCAGAGAGTACAGGCCGAGCGCCATCAAAGGCTCATCATTTGTTAAGCCACGCATCCCCGGGATCGTTCTGATCAACCTCCTTTGGACCCTCTCCAACACCAGCACATCCTTCATCAGATATGGGGCCCAGAACTGTTCACAATGATCCAAATGTGGCCTTATAAAGCCTCAGCATTACATCCCTGTTTTTATATTCCTAAGAATCAGCAACGCAATGGTTATATTCGTCAGCACAAAGTGCTCACATATCTCAGCGGCTCAGGCAGCATCACTGAAGAACATGGATAGGCAACGTTTCAAATCGGACCTTCATCAGACTGATTATAGAAGAGAGGGGTGGGGGGGGGGGGGAGAAGTTGGATCAAATTAATCAATTAGTTGTCTAGAAGTGCAGGTCATTCCTCGAGAGGTAATACGTTTAAATTTCTCTCCTGCTCATCAGAGAGTGTAAAAAGTGTAAGCAAACCTGGAATTAAGATTATTGTGTCGAGAAGAATGACCAAGCCTTTTGTTGATGAAGGGGGTATCTCATTGAAAACTATCGAATAATGTAAGGTCTAGATAGAGTGGATGAGTACAATGAAGCCATACGCAAGTATAACTGCACAGTGGCGCAGCGGGTAGAGCTGCTGCCTCACACTGCCAGAGACCTGGCTTCGATCCTGACCTTGGGTGCTGTCTGGTATTTAGGTTAATTGGCCCTCTGTAACTTGCCCCCTAGTGTGTGGGGAATGGGTGAGAGAGTGGGATAACATAGCATTAGGGTGATCAATGGTCAGCTGTGGACTCTGTGGGTTAAAGGGCCTGATCCCAATTAACGTTCAGTTAATCAAATTCCAGCATCTGCAGCTCCTTTAAATCGCTGTGGTTTTGATTGTGACCTCTACACTCCCATCTAGTGGCTGAAGAAATGGATGCAAGAGAAAGCACTTTGGAATGGAATACATGACAATATGAAGAAGCGTCCCGACCCGAAACGTCACCTGTTCCTTTTTCTCCAGAGATGTTGCCTGAGCCGCTCAGTTGCTCCAGCATTTTGTATCTATCTTCAGTATATACCAGCATCAGCAGTTCCTTCCTACACAATAATCCAAGGCTGCCCTCTTGCCCTCAATACCATTGAATATCTGGTCAGTTTAGTTTAGTTTAGATCAGATATAACCTCAGATGATTCAATGCCATTTCTACCCAAAGATGTTGCCTGACCCGCTGAGTAACTCCAGAATATTGTGTCTATCTGCGCTGTGAGGATATTGTTTACTTTATCATTGTAAGTCTGACAAAAGGTCCCATTAAATTACACATTTACAATTGAGTTTGGCTTGACAGTATTTATGTAAGTTTTAGACTTTAGAAATACAGCGCAGAGTCGGCCCACCGGGTCCATGCTGACCAGTGATCACCCGTACACTAGCACTAACCTTCATACTAGGGAGTAGGGAGCGTGGGACTGGAGCACCCGAAGAATACTCACGCAGTCACAGAGAGGACGTACAAGCTCCGTACAGACAGCGCCCGTAATCAGGATCGAACCCGGGTCACTTGTGCTGTACGGCAGCACTCTACCACTGTGCCGCCCTATCTATTATCTGACCTGATTGGATGCAAAACAATAGTTTTCACTGTACCTTGGTACACGTGACAATAATAAACCTAAAAACAGTTAAACCTAGTTGTAAAAATAAATCTGATGAAGGACATCTTCTTAAAGTAAAGTGTTATCTCCTGCAGGAACAAAGAACTGTAGATGCTGGTTAATAAACAAAGTGCTGGAGTAAATCAGCAGGTCAGGCAACATCTCTGCAGAACCTGAGAGGTGAAGTTTCGGGTCGCGACTTTTTTCAGTAAACTCATTTGCCATTTATCATTATATACACAAATAATTAAAGGTTAACATGTCCATACTAGGTCAATACACATACGTAGTGCATTGAGTATGCATGTTTCTCTAGCTTAGTTTAGTTAACTTTAGTATATTGTGACGTGTACTGGGGTACAGTGAAAAGCGTTTGTTGCGTGCTAACCAGTCAGCGGAAAGACTATACATGATTACAATCAAGCGGTCCACAATGTACAGATACACGATAAAGGGAATCATGTTTAGTGCAAGATAAAGTCCAGTAAAGTCCAAGTAAAGATAGTCAAGGGTCTCCAATGTAGTTCAGGACCGATATTAGGTCAGGACCTCTCTCTTGTTGGTGATAGGACGGTTCAGTTGCCTGATGACAGCTGGGAAGAAACTGCACCTGAATCTGGAGGTGTGCGTTTTCACACTTCTGTACCCCTTGCCTGGTAGGAGAGGGGAGAAGAGGGAGTGACTGGGGTGAGACTGGTCCTTGATTGTGCTGGTGGCCTTGTGAGGCAGCGTTGACGTGTAGATGGAGTCGATGGAAGGGAGGTTGGTTTGTGTGATGGTCTGGGATACGCCACTATGACCCTAAAGCTTTTCACTTTACTTTAGTACACGTGCCAATAAACTAAACTAACTAATTAACTTTGATGTCTAGGCTATACGTCACTATGGTTCTATCAGGCAGATGTTGCAAGGACAATGCACAGGGTGGAGCAGCGGTGCAGCAGTAGTGGGGCTGCCTCACAGCGCCAGAGAACCTGCTTTGATCCTGACTACAGGCGACTAATTCTGCTCCTATGACTACTGTTACAATAGTACCTGCAAATGTTATGATAGTACCTGCTTCTAGTGAAGGTGCCCCCCCCCCCCTTCAGTATTGCAGCGGAGGGTCCTAAAATGCAGAGCTGCACAGCGTTAGAGTTACTGCTTTACAGCGCCAGAGACCTGGCTTTGATCCTAACTGCGGTGCTCTCTATGTGGAGTTTGTACGTTCCCCCCGTGACCTGCCTGGGTTTTCCCTGGGTGCTCCAGTTTCCTCCCACACTCCAGATTAATACGTTTGTAGGCTAATTGGCTTCGGAAAAAATGGTGACTTGTTCCTAGTGTGTGGGATGGTACAAGTGTACGGGGTGGTCGCTGGTCGGCGTGGACACAGTGGGCTGAAGGGCCTGTTTCTGCTCGGTACTATGACCCTCAAGCACCAAGGCAAATTCCTTGTATGTGAACACTTGGCCAATAAACTTACTTACTTACTTATCTCTAAAAGTAAACTAAATGGACCAAGTGGCTGCCTTCTGTGATGAAAAGTCTGATATCTTAGAAGGAGCTTGGTAAAGTGGATACTAATCCACTGCTGATTCTGGGGCTCCATTAGTACCCGTGGGTTATGAGATAAATGTCTTTGTGCAAACCTAGCTCCAGTGTGAGTCTGCAGTAACTTTCCCCGGCCAGCAGGTGGGGCATGAGGTCTACGGACAGCCTTCGACCTGCGGCTCATTTGTGGCAGAACCCACCAACAAAGGGATTAGTTTATGTGTAGGAAGGAACTGCAGATGCTGGTTTACACCGAAGATAGATACAAAATGCTGCAGTAACTCAGCGGGTCGGGCAGCATCCCTGGAGAAAAGGAATAGGTGACGTTTTGGGTCGACACATTTCTTCAGTGTAGTTTGGTTTAGTTTAGAGATACAACATGGAAACAGGCCCTTCAGCCCACCGGGTCCACACCGACCAGAGATCACCCCGTACACTAGCAGTATCCTAAACACCAGGGACAATTTACAATTTTACCAAAACCAATTAACCAACAAACTTTGGAGTGTGGGACGAAACCGGAGCACCCGGATAAAACCCACGCGGTGACAGGGAGAACGTACAAACTCTGAACAGACAGCACCCATCGTCAGGATGGTGCCGCTCTTTAGCTTCGTTTCGATTATTCTCCCTGTGACTGCGTGGGTTCGCTCCAGGTACTCCCGGTTTCCTCGCACAGTTTTGTTCACCATGTCATACGAAAGGTGTTGTCAAGCTGCAAAGGGTGCAGAGAAGATTTACCAGGGTGTTGCCAGGACTCGTGGCCATGAGCTATAGGGTGGGGTTGAGCAGGCTGGGACTCTCTTACTGGGAGCGCAAGAGGACGAGGGCTGATCTTATAGAGTTGTACAAAATCAGGAATAGATCGGGTAGACGCACAGAGTCTCTTGCCCAGAGTAAGAAAACAGAGGACATAGGTTAAAGGTGAAGGGGGAAAGACTTAATAGGAATCTGAGTAGTAACGTTTTCACACAAAGGGTGCTGGGTGTATGGAATGAGCTTCTGGTTGAGGTAGTTGAGGCAGGTGCTATCGCAACATTTAAGAAATATTTAGACAGGTACATGGACAGGATAGGATTAGAGGGATGTGGGCCAAATGTAGGCGGGTGGGACTATTGTAGATGGGGCATGTTGGTCGGTGTGGGCAAGTTGGGCCAAGGGGCCTGTTTCCACGCTTTATGACTATGACATGTGTGCCTGTTTCTCTGTTAGATCTGTAAACTATACTAAACAGCATAACAATATGCTCTCTATCGAAACAAAGAACTACATGCTGGTTTATAGCTTTGAAGAAGGGTTCAGACCTCAAACATCACTCATCCTTTTTCTCCAGAGACACTGCCTGACCCGCTGAGTTACTCCAGCACTTTGTGTCTATCTTTGGGAACATCCGTAGGAAGGACCAAAATGGGGCAACCAGAACTGCGCACAATAGCCTAACTAGTGTTCTGTAATGTTACAACTAGTGTTCTGTAATGTTGCTAATGCCTTGACTCTATTAGAGGGCTATTGGCCAAATGCAGGCAGATAGGACGGGCCCAGCATGCCAACTTGGTCAGCAAGGACAATGTGGGCCGAGCGGCCTGTTTCTGTGCTCAGTTTAGTTTAGTTTCAGTTTAGCTTCTTTTCACGTGTACCGAGGCACATTTTGAAAAGCTTCTGTTGCGTGCTACCCAGTCAGCCTACAATCTGTATAATCTATAACATCTTAGCAGTCTATGACACCACGACCATGAAATGTTTTTTTACAATCCACCCTTAATATGCCCCTCACAATTTGTGCAGCTCTCTTTGATGTTCCCCTCAACATCCTTGCCTCCAGGGAAGTCAGTTCCATTCCACCACAGGCAAGATCTACCCCAGTAAATCACACTTGCAGTCTCTTTCTATGCTATAGAAGAATTCCACGATTTATTCAGTCAAGCTTACAACCATCCACCCATTATCAGTGAAATTACCTTAACATTCACAGCCATGTGACCCCATGTGAATATCGAACATGGGACAAACAGTACATTGTAGACTGTGCCTGTTTGGACATTGCCCGGGGACACCTAATGAAGGTCCAGTGCAGCACAGTGTAACAACCAGCCCAGTTGCTGCCTCAAGGCGCCAGACCCGGGTTCAATCCTGACCACAGGGGTGGGAGAAACAGGAGCACCCAAAGAAAACCCAGGTGCTGTCTGTGTGGAGTTTGCACGTTTTCCCTGTGACCGTGTGGGTTTCCTCTCACATCCCAAAGGCGTGCGGGTTTCCGGGTTAATTGGCCCTCTATACATTGGCCTCTAGTGTGTAGGGAATGGATGAGAAAGTGGGATTACATAGGACCAGTGTGAACAAATGATCGATGATCGGCATGGACTCGACGGGCCGAAGGGCCTGTATCTCCAAACTCTATGACTCCATCCCAAAGATGGGTGGGCTGATGGGATACTGGGCCGCTGTAAATCTCCCCAAGTGCACGAGTGAGTGGCGGAATCTGGGAACAACTGATGGGAACGTGGGGAGAATAAAACGAGATGAGTGGATGATTTGGACAAATGGATGATTGTTGGTCAGCACGGACTCGATGGGCTGAAGGGCCAATTTCCCTGCCGTACACTGTGACCACCGTGAGGAAGCTCCGGGTGACATTTACCAAGAGTGACGCCACAGTCCGAGAACATTTACTATTTTTTATTCTTATTCTTATTCTTATTTCCACTTTTGTTTACTTTAGAGATACAGCGCGCAAACAGGCCCCTTGGCCCACCAAGTCCACACCGACCAGAGATCACCTCATACACCAGCACTATCCTACACACACTTCTTGTTTCGTGTGGCGTGCACAGCATAAAGTTGTTGGACAACTTGTTCTATTTGATCTTCCGTTTGTGCACGTCGAGTTGATTGCATTAGTCGAAACAGGGCGGACCACGTGAAGGTTGCAATCTCCCACCCCATCCTACACACACTAGGAACATCTTACAATTTTACCGATGTCAATTAACCTACAAACAATAGACAATAGACAATAGGTGCAGGAGTAGGCCATTCGGCCATCGAGCCAGCACCGCCATTCAATGTGATCATGGCTGATCATCCCCAATCAGTACCCCGTTCCTGCCTTCTCCCCCATATCCCCTGACTCCGCTATTTTTAAGAGCCCCATCTAGCTCTCTCTTGAAAGCATCCAGAGAACCTGCCTCCACCGCCCTCTGAGGCAGATAATTCCACAGACTCACCACTCTCTGTGAGAAAAAGTGTTTCCTCGTCTCCGTTCTAACTGGCTTACTCCTTATTCCAAAACTGTGGCCCCTGGTTCTGGACTCCCCCAACATCGGGAACATGTTTCCTGCCTCTGGTGTGTCCAAGCCCTTAACAATCTTATATGTTTCAATGAGATCCCCTCTCATCCTTCTAAAATCCAGAGTGCACAAGCCCAGCTGCTCCATTCTCTCAGCATATGACAGTCCCGCCATCCCGGGAATTAACCTTGTAAACCTACGCTGCACTCCCTCAATAGCAAGAATAAGTGTGAAAAAGTATTTCCTCATCTCTGTTCTAAATGGCTCACCCCTTATTCTTAAACAGTGGCCCCTGGTTCAGTGGCACCTGTACATCTTTGGAGTGTGGGAGAATGTACAAACTCGGTATAGACAGCACCCATAGTCAGGATTGAACCCGGGTCTCTGGCGCTGTGAGGCAGCAACTCTACCGCTGCGCCACCATGACACTTGTCCTGAGTTTAGTTCAAACGCTTACATTCCATCAAAACCTCCCGTAAATGAACCATTATTAAAAATGCCCATGGCAGTGCGATAGAGCTGATGGGGAAATCAAATTGGTATCGATTGAGTCATTTTGTTTTTGGATTTCATTAAAAAATATTATATTTGAAGATGTTTTACCTTGTCTGAAGACTGTTGCTAAATGCTACTGTGCAAGAATATTATCTATTGAAACCTAAAGTGCTTGATGTGCCTTCTTGAGATTTACACTGCTATCAGTTGTTATTTACATGTCCTTTATGTTGACTGGCCTTGTAATCCTGATTGTGCAGGAAGGAACTGCAGATGCTCTTTGAAACCGAATATAGACACAAAATGCTGGAGTAAGTCAGCGGGACAGGCAGCATCTCTGGAGAGGAGGAATGGGTGACGTTTCAGGGCGATCCTTCTTCAGACCCTCCTTCTGAAGAATTGTCTAGACCTGAAATGTCACTCATTCCTGCTCTTCAGAGATGCTGCCTGTCCCGCTGACTTACTCCAGCATTTTGTATCTATCTTCTTGTAATCCTGATCTCTGGCTACTGCGTACAAATGCTCCTGTGGGATTGTATATTCAGGTAATTAAATAAATCGGGAATAAAGTACTAAGATTGATAATGGTGGCTGCAGAAAAAATACTTTTTAAAAATTGAACAGCATTCCAGCGTGGAAACAGGCCCTTCAGCCCACGGAGTCCACGCCGACCAGCGATCACCCGTTCACACTAGTTCTATGTTATTCCACTTCCTCATCCACTCCTGACACACCAGGGCCAACTAATCTACAAACCCGCACGTCTTTGGGATGTGGCAGGAAGGCGCAGCAACCGGAGGAACCGACGTGGTTTCAGGATCGAACATGCAAACTCTGTACAGACAGCACCCGCAGTCAGGATCGAACCCCCGGGTCTCTGCAACTGTAAGGCAGCAACTCTTCCAGCTGCGCCCCCATGCGGTGCTTTCTCGAAAACTCGCCACTATCTTTCCAATATCTTTCAGGGAAGAATCTGCTCTCTCTTCAGGGCGCTGTCCCACTGTACGAGGTAATTCAAGAGTTCTCCCGAGTTTCCCCTGATTCGAACTCGGAGAATTTACGGTAATGGCCGTTCGCAGGTACTCGGGGCTCTCGTGGACATTTTTCACAGTGCTGAAAAAACTTCACGAGTTACCGTGTTTCCCGAGTACCTGCCGTTAGCATTACGAGCCGCTACGGGGACATCCACGAGCTCCGACGTAGCCGCTACGTACATTCTACATACTTACCACGAGTTTGATTTTTTTTTTTTAACTCGGGAGAGCTCTTGAATTACCTCGTCCAGTGGGACAGGCCATTAAGGTTGGACACTCAGCCCCCTGTTTCAGTCTGAAGATGGGTCCCGACCTGAAACATCACAGATTCCTTATCGCGAGATGCTGCCTGACCCGTTGATTTGCTCCAGCACTGTGTGTCCATCTTCAGCCCCTTGGGATAGTCTGCCATCCAATAAGATCTAATCTTAGTACTGCTATTGGTTTATCATTGTCACATGGACCAAGATACAGTGAATAGTTAGGTTGCGTGATATCCATTTAAATTATAATTCATTCAAATTTAGCCAAGCACAAGTAACGCAGGGAGTACAAGAGAAAATTACCAGCAAACCTCAACTGCGCTCTTGATCCTCCCAGCACCATGACGCCCTAATAGACCAAAGGCATTGAAAGTCAGTGTGAGTAATTTCAATGACTCCATCTTCACAGCTCTTTGAATTCCTTGATTGCATCGATAACTCGGTCAGTTTCAGATTTGATCTTGCTGGTTGCCAATTTAGTTGGCCCACCGCCCACCGCCCACGCCAGCCAGTGATCTCCCCATACACTAACACCATCCTACACACTGGGGGCAATTTTACAATTACCCAATTACAGAAGCCGATTAACCTGCAAACCCGTACGTTTTTGGAATGTGGGAGGAAACCGGAAAACCCGCAGAGTCACAGGGAGAACGTACAACCTCTCTACAGGACCTGTACTGCACCTGTGGTCAGGATCAAAACCATCTCTCTGGCGCTGTGAGGCAGCAACTCTACCGCTCCTCCACTGTGCCCCCCCACTTTATGGAAGGACCGTTCTGAAGCCTGATAACAGAGGGGGAGAAGCTGTTTCTGAGTCTGGTGGTGCGCGCTTTCAAGCTTCTGTACCGTCTGCCGGACGGGAGCGGGGAGAAGAAGGAATGACCGGGGGTGGGACAAGTCTTTGATTATGTTGGCTGCTTTTCCGAGGCAGCGTGAAGTGTAGACGGAGGCGATGATGGGCGTCTGGTCTGTGTGACGGACTAGGGCGGTACGGTGGCGCAGCGGTAGAGATGCAACCTTACAGCACCAGAGAGCCGGGTTCGATCCTGACTACAGGTGCTGTCTGTACGGAGTTTGTAATTTCTCCCTATGACCGCGTGGGCTTACTTCGGGTCCTCCGGTTTCCTCCCAACTCCAAAGACGTACAGATTTGTAGGTTAATTTGGTAAAATTGTCGGCCTGCTTCCACTCTGTGTCTCTAAAGTCTAGAGGTGCTAGAGCAAACCTCTTCGCCCTACTTTAATCCTCTCTGGCCCAGAACTGACAACGGCATCCAGTTCCAGGGAGATTTCTGTTCACAGAACAATATCCAATTATGGAAGCACAGTCAAACCTTCAAGGCATGCGGCGAGCAGCCTGTGGTCGTCTTTTATGTTTGGAGATAGACATATGCTGAACCTTTAGAGAGAAAATTATTTTTCTTTTCATTATTTCATCTTGCTCTCCTCCAATGCTCTGCCTCCCATCAGAGGAGAAGAGTATTTCTACTGACAGTGCAACTGGATAAAACACACCACAGGAAAGAAACCCACGACATTACAAGCTGGAGATCACAGCAATTTAAGGCATAGACAGAGGACCTTCGGCCCATTGTGTCCTTGTCTGATCTAGTCTATGGATACAAGATGCTGGTGTAACTCAGCGGGACAGGCAGCATCTCTGGAGAGACGGAATGGGTGACGTTTCTTCAGTCTGACCAAAACGTCACCCATTCCTTCTGTCCAGAGATGCTGCCTCCCGCTGAGTTGCTCCAGCATTTAGTGCCTATGTTTGGTGGCATCGTACAGACTCTGTTTAGTCTAGTTTATTACTGTCAACGTGTCCCGAGGTCTCGTGAAATAATTTTCCTTTGTTACTGCAAGAAATTGCAGAGAGTTGTGAACGCAACCCAGACAATCTCATAAACCAAGGTCAGGTCAAACACAGGTCTCTGGAGATGTGAGGTAGCAGTTTTACCAACTTTTCTACCAACTTGTACATGTCAATAAGGTCACCCCTCAGCCTCCTACGCTCCAGAATTAAACGTCTCAGCCTATCCAACCTCTCCCAATAACTCAAGCTTGGAAGCCCGGGTAACATCCTGGTGAATCTCCTGGTACTCCAAGTATGGTCTCCCCAACGACTTGTACCACTTCATCATGAAGTCCCAACTTTCGCACTCAATACTCTTCCCAAAGAAGGCCAGAGAGTTGTGAATCTGTGGAATTCTCTGCCACAGAAGGCAGTGGAGGCCTATTCACTGGATGTATTCAAGAGAGAGCTAAGGGCCTGTCCCACTATGAGGTAATTCAAGAGTTCTCCCGAGTTTTCCCCTGATTATGTCGGAGAATGTCCGTAGCGGGTCCGTAGGAGTTTGTGGATGTCTCGTAGTGGCTCGTACAAGTAACGGTAGATACTCGGGAAATCCGGTAAACTCGTGATGTTTTTTCAACACTGTGAAAAATGGCCACGAGTAAAAAAATACTGGTGATGAAAAAAATGGTTACTTTTTATTTGTTCGAGCCCCTACGAGACATCCACGAACTCCTACTCCACGACGCACTACGGACATTCTCAGAGTTAGAATCAGGGGAAAACTCGTGAATTACCTCGTTCAGTGGGACAGGCCCTTTAGATATAGTTCTTAGGGTTAATGGAATCAAAGGATATGGGGAGAAAGCAGGAACGGGGTACTGATTGTAGCCATGATCATATTGAATGGCAGTGCTGGCTCGAAAGGCCGAACGGCCTACTCCTGCACCTATTTACTATGTTTCTATGTTTCACCCGGAGAAAACCCACGCGGTGACGGGCGAACGTACATACTCCGTACAGACAGCACCCGTAGTCAGGATGGAACCCGGTCTCTGGTGCAATGAGGCAGCAACTCTAACGCTGCGCCACTGTGCCTTCCACTTACGTCATTGTCGATACCTAGGGACAGGTTGAGAAGAAAGATAATTCTTAAGCTTCCATTATTCCACATCTGTTAAAGGTCGTTACTATATTAAAAACTAGGGCATGAAATCTATTTTACTTTAATTATAGATTTATAAATGATACTTGCAGAGGCAATTATAAGGCTTCTCCCGGTCTACCTAGGATAGGAAAGTACCATTTTTCGGAGGACGTGATATTAAGGCCAATGTTTATCAGTGCAAATCATCTCGGGAAAGTGGGCGTGAGCTACTTACATAAGTTCATGCCTTCTAGGAGCTGAAGTAGGCCATTCGGCCCATCAAGTCTATTCTGCCATTGAATCATGGCTGATCTATCTTTCCCTCTCAACCCCATTCTCCTGCCTTCTCCCCGTAACCCTGTCACCTGTACTAATCAAGGATCTGTCAAACTTCGCCTTAAAAATACCCATTGACTTGGCCTCCACAGTCGTCTGTGGCGATGAATTCCACAGATTCACCGCCCTCTGACTAAAGAAATTCCTCCTCATCTCCTTTCTAAAGGTACGCCCTTTTATTCTGAGGCTGTGGCCTCTGGCCCTAGACTCTCCCACCTGTAGAGGTTTGAGAGTATTTGTCAACACACCAAATCTCCTCAATCTTTTAAGGAAATGGAGGTGTTGATGGACTTCCTTTATAATTGCGTCAACATGCTGAGTCCAAGACAGATCTTCAGAGGTACGCAGGCCCAGGAGTTTGAAGCTTTTGATTCTCTCCACCACTGTCCCATTGATGAAGACAGGTTTGTGGATCCTTTTTCATCCTCTTCCAAAGTTCACAATCAGATCCTTGGTTTTACTGACACTAAGAGCAAGGTTGTTGTTCTGGCACCATTTTGTCTGTCAGTTAGTCAGTCAGTCAGTCGATCTCCCTCCTAAACTCTGTCTCGTCATCACGCCTAATTCAGCCAACAACAGTGGTGCCGTCAGCGAATTTGAAGATGGAGTTCTTCTCTCCTAATCTGACACCTCTTTTTCATCTCTCACCTTTATCACTTACTCCACCCATCTGCAAATCAAACACCTCTCTCCTGTATCCACCTATCACTCACCAGGCTTTGTTCCACACCCCCCACCTCTCTTCCACCTTTCTGCCCCCTACTAAAATCAGTCTGGAGAAGGGTCCCGACCTGAAACGTCACCTATCCATGATCTCCAGAAATGTTGCCTGACCTGCTGAGTTGTTCCAGCACCTTGTTTCATTTTTGTTAAACCAGTTCCATGTATCACCATCTCCTTTCCAGTAAGGCACATCTCAAAGAAGGTTTGGTCTCTCTCTCTCTCTGAAAGGAGAACTTACTCCACTTTGGTTAATGAACAGGCCAGAAGCATAAACACAAGATAGTTCAGACCTGGTAGCAGAACAGGTTGAGAAGAGAAAAGGAGGAGAGAGGAGAGAGAAATTATAGTATAGTTTAGTTTAGAGATACAGTGTAAAAACAGTCCCCTCAGCCTCAGAGTCTATGCTGACCAACCACACAATAGTTTTATCCTATATACTAGGGACAATTTATAGAAGCCAATTAACCTAGAAACCTTTAGTTTTAAAAGTAGACAAAAAAAAGTTGCTGGAGAAACTCAGTGGGTGATGCAGCATCTATGGAGAAAAGGAGACCCAGTCTGAAGACGGGTCGCGACCCGAAACGTCCTCTACTCCCATTCTCCATAGATGCTGCCTCACCCGCTGAGTTTCTCCAGCATTTTATGTCTATTATCGATTTTTCCAGCATCTGCAGTTCCTTCTTAAACCTTTAGTTTTAGTTTAGTTGAGAGCAACAATGCGGCAACAGGCCCTTTGGCCCATCAAATCTATGCCAACCAACGATCCCCGCACACTAATGCTATCCTACACTCACTTGGGACAATATACAATTTTACCAAGCCAATTAACCTACACACCTTTACTTCTTTAGATAAACTATACATTTGGTTATTTGTACTTTTGGCTTTGCAAAGGGGAATAAGGGAGTGGAATTTTCCCGTGAAAGAGAGTGTAGAAACAGAGAACTGCAGATACTGGTCATAGAGTCATGGAGTCATAGAGCGTGGAAACAGGTCGTTCGGCCCAGCTTGCCCACACTAGCCCAATTGTCCCACCTGCCGGCGTTTGGCCCATATCCCTCTGAACCCGTCCTTTTGCACCAAAGATCCACACAATGTGCTGGAGTAACTCAGCGGGTCAGGCAGCATCTCTGGAGAAAATAGACGGGTGACGTTTCGGGTCGGGACCCTTCTATAGACTGAAAGCAGGGGGTGAGGGGCAAAGAGTTGCAGAGCTCCATGCTCCCTTCCTCCTCCACCTTAGTTGTTTTACCAGTTCCACAGTTCTCCACAGTTTCTCTTCAGACCACACCTTCCATAGTTACCAATTGGCCCACCAGCCACCAACCAGGGCATTTTGTGGCCAGCCCTGATTGTTCCTGGTTATTTCTTGCCTCCAGCTCCCAACTTACAGCCTGAAGAAGGGGGCACACAAAATGCTGGAGAAACTCAGCGGGTGCAGCAGCATCTAAGGGGCGAAGGAGATAGGCAACGTTTCGGGCCGAAACCCTTCTTCAAACTGATGGGAGGTGGGGGGGAGGGGGGGAGAAGAAAGGAAAAAGGAGGAGGAGCCCAAGGGAGAGGTGGGAAGGGGAGGAGACAGCAAGGGTTAACAGAATTGAGAAAATTCAATGTTCAAGCCAAGAGGATGCAGACTCCCCAAGCGGAAGAAGTGTCTCGACCTGAAACAACATGGAAACAGGCTGATTGGCCCAATTTTCCCACACCAACCAAGATGCCCCATCTACATAGCCCCAGCTGCCTGCGTTTGGCCCATCTCCTTCTAAACCTTTCCTATCCATGTACCTGCCAATGATTTTAAATGTTATTATTGTGCCTGCCTCAACCATCCATTCTGGCAACTCGTTCCATATACCCACCACTGGGTGACAAAGTTGCCCCTTAGGTCTCTATTAAATCTTCCCCCTCTCACCTATGCCCTCAGCTTCTTGATTCCCCTACTCTGTGTAAAAGACTGTGCATTTATCCGATCTATTTGGCACGCTGGCTCAGCGGGTGAGTTGCTGCCCCACAGCGGCAGAGACCCGGGTTTGATCCGGACGACGGGTGCTGTCTGTACGGAGTTTGCACGTTCGCACGTTTGCACATCTTGGCAGGACAAATCAAAATAGGACGTACATGGTAAATGGTAGGGAATTGAGGAATGCTGTGGAACAGAGGGATCTAGGAATAACTGTGCATAGTTCCCTGAAGGTGGAATCGCATGTAGATAGGGTGGTAAAGAAAGCCTTTGGTGTGCTGGCCTTTATAAATCAGAGCATTGAATATAGGAGTAGGGAAGTCATGTTAAAATTGTACAACGCATTGGTAAGACCAATTCTGGAGTATGGTGTACAATTTTGGTCGCCTAGTTATAGGAAGGATGTCAACAAAATAGAGAGAGTACAGAGGAGATTTACTAGAATGTTGCCAGGGTTCCAGCAACTATGTTACAGAGAAAGGTTGAACAAGTTAGGTCTTTATTCTTTGGAGCGCAGAAGGTTAAGGGGGGACTTGATTGAGGTCTTAAAATGATGAAAGGGATAGACAGAGTTGACGTGGATACGTTTTTTCCCATTGAGGGTAGGGAAGATTCAAACAAGAGGGCATGACATGAGAATTAAGGGACAGAGGTTTCGGGGGGGTAACGTGAGGGGGAACTTCTTTACTCAGAGGGTGGTGGCTGTGTGGAATCAGCTTCCAGCAGAAGTGGTGGAGGCAGGATCGATTTTAACATTTAAGAGTAAAGTGGATAGGTATATGGATGTGAAGGGAATGGAGGGGTATGGTCTGAGTGCAGGTAGATGGGACTGGGGAAAACAAATGGTCGGCACGGACTGGAAGGGGCGAGAGGGCCTGTTTCCGTGCTGTAATTGTTATATGGTTATATGGTTATATGGTTCTCCCCGTGAACGCGTGGGTTTTCTCCGGGTGCTGGTAGGTTAATTGGCTTCGGTAAACATTGTAAAGTGTCCCTAGTGTGTGGGACTGTACAGGTGTATGGAGGTCACTGGTCGGCTCGATGGGCCGAGGGGCTTGTCACCGCACTGTATCTCTGAAGTAAAGTCTAAAGTCTATTCCATTTGAGTGACTTGGTGCATTTTTATTACAACCCAACGTGTGCAGTTCCTTGATTCTCCAAAGCTGCTGCCCACTTTATTGTCACATGTTCAGATACAGTGAAATTCTTTCTTTTTACATACAGAGTACACAACACGGTCACCGCAAAGCTCCTGACACAATGTCTTCCGTTCTTTGTCACCCTCCCATTGCTGGGTCCCCGTTTGTTTTTGGCGGCGCGTCCACCTCGTCCCGGGCCGCTCCGACCTCGTTTCCTGACGCCGTTTCTTGGCTCCATTTTGCAAGTGATTTGCATCGGTAGCTCTACGTGACACACCCTGCTGCAAGCTGCCCTCCCCACCGCGTCGGGGGTAGGGTACAAGTCCTCAGGGGCAGGTCAGTGGCGCAGCAGGTAGTGTCGCTGCCTCGCAGCTCCGGAGAACCGGGTTCGATCCTGACCTCGGGTGTCGCCTGCGTGTGGAGTTTGCACGCTCTCCCAGTGACCGCACCGGGTGTATAGATCAAAGCATTGGAGTAACCCAGCGGGTCAGGCAGCATCTTTGGAAGACTCGGATAGGTGAAGCTTAGAGTCCAGACCCTTCTTCAGGCTCCGGATGCTCTGGTTTCCTCCCACTTCCCAAAGACGTGCGTGTTTGCAGGCTAATTGTCCATCTGTAAATTGCCCCTGGTGTGTGGGGAGAGGGTGAGAAAGTGGGATAAATGTAAAAATCGTGTGAACGGGTGATCGATGGTCTGCATGGACTCAATGGGCCGAGCGGCCTGATTTCATGCTATATTTCCAAACTCAATGAGCAAGAGTTCTGTGAGATCCACCCTCACTGTTCCCTCTCTGTAATTCCTGCTCTGTGACCATGTTCTAACTTTTATCAATGATAGACACAAAGGCTGGGCTTGATACTCTGGAGTTTAGAAGGATGAGAGGGGATCTTATTGAAACATATAAGATTATTAAGGGTTTGGACACACTAGAGGCAGGAAACATGTTCCCGATGTTGGGGGAGCCCAGAACCAGGGGTCACAGTTTAAGAATAAGGAGTCAGCCATTTAGAACTGAGACGAGGAAACACTTTTTCTCACAGAGAGTTGTGAGTCTGTGGAATTCTCTGCCTCAGAGGGCGGTGGGGGCAGGTTCTCTAGATGCTTTCAAGAGAGAGCTAGATAGGGCTCTTAAAGATAGCGGAGTCAGGGGATATGGGGAGAAGGCAGGAACGGGGTACTGATTGGGGATGGTCAGCCATGATCACATTGAATGGCGGTGCTGGCTCGAAGGGCCAAATGGCCTACTCCTGCACCTATTGTCTATTGTCTATTGAGTAACTCAGCGGGTCATAGAAACATAGAACATAGAAATTAGGTGCAGGAGTAGGCCATTCAGCCCCTTCGAGCCTGCACCGCCATTCAATATGATCATGGCTGATCATCCAACTCAGTATCCCGTACCTGCCTTCTCTCCATACCCTCTGATCCCCTTAGCCACAAGGGCCACATCCAACTCACTCTTAAATATAGCCAATGAACTGGCCTCAACTACCCTCTGTGGCAGAGAGTTCCAGAGACTCACCACTCTCTGTGTGAAGAAAGTCTTTCTCATCTCGGTCTTAAAGGATTTCCCCCTTATCCTTAAGCTGTGACCCCTTGTCCTGGACTTCCCCAACATCGGGAACAATCTTCCTGCATCTAGCCTGTCCAACCCCTTAAGAATTTTGTAAGTTTCTATAAGATCCCCTCTTAATCTCCTAAATTCAGAGAGTATAAACCGAGTCTATCCAGTCTTTCTTCATAAGACAGTCCTGACATCCCAGGAATCAGTCTGGTGAACCTTCTCTGCACTCCCTCTATGGCAATAATGTCCTTCCTCAGATTTGGAGACCAAAACTGCACGCAATACTCCAGGTGTGGTCTCACCAAGACCCTGTACAACTGAAGTAGAACCTCCCAGCTCCTGTACTCAAATCCTTTTGCTATGAAAGCTAACATACCATTCGCTTTTTTCACTGCCTGCTGCACCTGCATGCCTACTTTCAATGACTGGTGTACCATGACACCCAGGTCTCGCTGCATCTCCCCTTTTCCTAAAGGGGTCAGGCAGCATCTCTGGAGAACATGGAGAGGTGACGATTTGGGTTGGCATCTTTCTTCAGAAGGTTGGGGGTGTGGGTGAAAGCTGGAAGAGAGGAGAGGTTGGACAAAGCCCGTCAAGTGATAGGTGGATACAGGTGGGGGGAGGGGGGTTGCTAGGCAGAGGGTTGGACGAAGGCCAGAGATGAAAAGACAAAAGGTGTGAAATAAGATCCATTCAACTTGGCATCATGTTCGGCCTCTTCCTGTGCTGTACTATTCTATGGTCTATAAGACCATAAGATATTGAACCAGAATTAGGCCATTCAGCCCAACGGGTCTACTCCTCCATTCAATCATGACTGATCTATTTCTCAACCTTTCCTTGTCCTGCCTTCTCCCCGTAACCTTTGAGTGAGGGATAGGAGTTGTAAAATGTGAAGCCAGAGGTATGTATGCAGGTGGAAGGGGAGAAATGGTTGCATCTTGGGGTGCAGGGAAAAGATGGGGGGGAGGGAGTGGAGGGAAGGTTGTTTGTAGGTTACTTACCTAAAGTCATAGTCATAGTTATACAGCGTGGAAACCGGCCCTTCAGCCCAACTCGCCCACGCTGACCAGCATGTCCCACCTACACTAGTCGCACCTGCCCGCATTTCGCCCATACCCCTCTAAACCTGTCCTATCCATGTACCTGTCTAAATATTTTTTTAAACCTTGTGATAGTACCTACCTCAACTACCTCCTCCGGCAGCTTGTTCCGTACACCCACCACCCTTTGTGTAAAAACGGAGCCCTCAGGTTTCTATTAAATTCCCCCCCCCCCCCCCCCCCCCCCCCCCCATCACCTTAAACCTAGGTCACTGTTCGCATCCTTGTATGCCTTCCGTATCACACCTTCCCCAGCCAACAATGGGCCATTATGGGCTCCACCCTTCCTGAGGTCATCTGTTACCGGCCCCGATTTGTTCTGGCCTATTCCCGCCTACTTTATTTCCTCCTCCCTCCCCAGATCTGTACTTTCAGCCTGAAGAAGGGTTCTGACCCAAAACATCACTTATTCCTTTTCTCTCGAGATGATGCCTATCCCGCTGAATTACTCTATCTTCTGGTTTTTGTGTCTATCTTCTGGTTTTTGATTCCCCTGCTCTGGGTGAAAGGGTGCGTTCACCCTATCGATCCCCCTATCTGTTCCCCTCATGATCCTCGACACCTCGAAAATTGGAGAATTCAATGTTCGTGCCATTCATTGGGTTGTAAGCTACCCAGGAAATTGGCTTGTTTTCACAGGGGCCTAGCAGGTAAACACAAATAGCTGGAGTAACTCAGCAGGTCAGGCAGCATCTCTGGAGAAAAGATATAGGTGACTCTTTGGGGTCGAGATCCTTCTTCAGATTGAGGGTCTGGGGAAAAGGGATCGGGAGATATAGACGGTACTTAGGACAAATTAAGGGAAGGTGTGCAAAAAGCAACAATATTCAAGGAAGTGTGGAGCCCACAAAGGTCCATTGTTGGCTGTGGGATAGGTGATAACGAATATATAGATAGAGGAAATCAACGAGACGACAGTGAAACTAGAACGATGACTAGTGTGGGGGAAGGACGGAGAGAGAGGGAACATTAGAGAAATCAATATTCATGCCGCTGGGGTGTAACCTGCCCAAGCAAAATATGAGGTGCTGTTGCCCCAATGTGCGTGTGGCTTCACTGTGACAGTGGAGGAGGCCCAGGACAGAGAGGTGAGTGTGGGAATGGGAGTTAAGTGTTTGGCAACTGGGAGATCGCGTATGCCGTGGTCTTGAGGTGGTGGACTGGGCAAATCCATCAACCTTAGCGTGACTGATGGTCATGGAGAGAATTGTAAACCCTTTTCCCTCCCTTATGCTCCTTCTGCCTCCAACTCACACAGCATGGAACCAGCCCCTTCTGCCCACGCTGACCAACATGCCCCGTCTACACTAGGTCCCACTACCTGCCTTTAGCCAGAACCCCCTGAACAAGTCCTATCCATGTGCCCGTCCAAATGTTTCTCAAACGTTGTGATAGTCCCTGCCTCAAATACCCCCTCCAGCAGCTCGTTCCAAACACCCACCACCCTCTGTGTAAAATCGTTACCCCTTATGTTCCCATGAAATCGTTTCCCCCTCCCTCACCTTAAATCTAAGTCTTCTGGTTCTCGATTCCCCCACTGTGGGCTAGAGACACTGTGCGTTTCCCCAATCTATTCCTCCCACGATTTTGTACACATGCCTTCCCAATGGTCTATTGTCTATGACTTTTCTCCCCTTATTCAACCTATCGCCCGCACCCCTCCCCGCCCCCTGCATCCCCCTCTCCTTCTCTGTTTCCTCCTGCTCTACCCCACTCGCTTCCCTTCCCCAATGCCCCCTCTCCTCCCCCTCTCATCCTAGGCACCCTCTTTCTCTAGCCGACCCATCCCTCCATCCCTCTCCTCTCTTCCCCCATCAGCCCTACACCCCTCTCTCTCACATCTCGCTCCCCCTCTCTCCTCTCTCTCTGTCCCCCTCTCTATCTCTCTCTCTCTGTCCTCCTCTCTATCTGCCCTCTCTCTGTGTCCCCTTCTCTCTGTCCCTCTCCCCTCTCTGTCCCTGTATCTCTCTATTTCCCCTCTCTC